>VYVB01000459.1:0-273273 GCA_009761775.1 Ficus carica | reverse complement strand
AAAGAGGATAATACAAAATCTAGTTCAGTATCAAAAATAAGCTCTTTGAAAGAAAATTTCAAGGCAAAAAATATTTTATAAAATACAAAATTTCGTTTAAAGAGGTATAACAACCCGCTTATGTAGACTGCTACATTACTGCTTAAACTAAATATTTACTTATATTACTAATACTTAGACTTGGGTACTGAAAATCCCAAAATAGCATTTTTTTTCTATAACTTATCATAAAAATTTTTGTCACATACTTATCATATCTAAGAAATAACTTTTCACATGATCTTATAGGTCACAAAATTTATTTTTTGAATATATGTTATTATATATTCTCAAAACATGATAATAATAATTTTAAAATAATTTTGTGGAATAAAATGCGTAGTGGTATCCTACACCACCTTCGCTTGCTCAACATCTCTATCTACATTTGTCCTCCAAGCACTATGCTCAGGTTGCTTACCTACGGTATGAATAACTGATGAGCTTTTGCTCAGTAAGTACAAATATAAATCTCACATTACTTAAAAAACATGAATGACATGTATGGATTCATGATCCAATTATGAAATTTAGATGTGTGGTCCAATTATATTCATTTATAGATGTTTTATTTTCTATTATGAACTTATTATCTTGCTTATTTTGTGGGTCCCTATGCATATGTACTGAGTGCACACAATCAACGGGAGGTTACGGCTGGCAAGATCCTTAACAACACTGAGATCATAAACTGGACTTGTCCATATCATAACATAAACATATCTTCCTCGGAGATTGGTATGACACCCTAATGCTCTTGAATTAGTTTTAGCCTTTAACTTAACTGAATTTGAGCATGCCTAATATCATACTCTTTTTATAGTCTTACTCAAAGATTAGCTATAATATTTAAGTTATTAATTATGAACTTATTAGTCATGATATAATAACATGACATAAACTAAAATCATGATATACTATGAAAGTGTGGCAAATCTATAATTGACACAACATAATATAGCATGACATCCTTTAACATATCATATACTCAAACATGCAAACATAGGCAAAACATTCCTAACATGGCATGTGCCTAAGACATAATTGAAAACAATAAAATTTTCATACTATAGGCGACGTTTGTACTTACCTTGCACGTAGCTTTTCCACGTTTTAAACTATTATGTGGTCTAAATCTTACTGCCTGAAAAATAGATCCGAGACGGGTATTAACTTAATACCCCTTGGATTTAAACTAATCTTAATTCCTTTTGCTACAGGAAGTAAAAAACTTAGTTTATAATAATTTCTTACTAAGTATGATTATAAGATCATGGTGTATTTTGAATCTAAAAAATAATTCTATTTCACTTAATAGAATTTAAATTAAATAATTTAATCTAGTTTTAACTTTGTATCAAAATGAATTTTTTGATACTCTAAAATTTTGAAAGTCCATAAGTTTCTTAAACATGTAAATTATTTCCTTTCTAGCTTAAAAATCGGGTTAAAAAATCTAACTCCGTTTTTCTAACTTGTGTCGAAATTTATATTTCGACATTCTTTAAGTTTGAAATTTCATATCTTTTAACATATAGAATACTTCTAAAATCGTAATTTTAACACTCTCCAAATTTGAAGACCCACATTTTTAAAAAAATGTACACACTTCTAAAAAAAAAAAGACCGGCTAGCACCGCGGCTCTGCTTGCCACTAAGTAGACCCTTGGCTGGTCGTGACAAGGCACTGCGGCAGCCGTGACTAGCCTTGCAGCGGCCATGGTGTTGGGAATGCCTTAAAAGTGAAAGACATTTTAGTTATATTTCATTTATTTTGAACTGATTAATAATATATTAGTGTTTTTTTTTCATTACATCTTTGTTATTTGTCCTCATGTAGATTTACGTGTCTAAGTAAATGTAAGCAAATATGACTCATTACTACTTGGTGTTTAACCGTTAGAATGTTGCATGCAATGGATTTTTGTATGCGAGAAGATAACATT
This sequence comes from Ficus carica, assembly GCA_009761775.1. NCBI lineage: Eukaryota > Viridiplantae > Streptophyta > Magnoliopsida > Rosales > Moraceae > Ficus > Ficus carica. Next base: position 271,288 of record VYVB01000459.1, on the reverse strand, counting down.
CTAAAGTAAGTAGTCTAAATCTATAGTTTGTAGTCTATGGGGTTAGAGTGAGCATCTAACTCATATGAAGACTATTATGTTGTTTAAAGTTAATTGGGAAGATGGTTTGTCTTGAACATCTGGAGCGAGCCGACTCCTAAGTACAGACATAGATATATTGCCTAGTGGTGGTGATATATTGGACTGGACCAAGGTGTAATTAATCTATAAGTCTACTTAATTAGTTTAATTCACTTTTGACGTTCATTATGCAATAACTTTAATCCTGAGTAAGTAAATGACTTCATGTTTAGACTTGTATACTTTGATGTTCCAAAGGTTAAAGTATCTTGGAATAGTAAGCTATTAGACCGGTTTGTTGGGTATATGACTTATATATTCGATGTGAGCTTTGCTTATAGATATGGAATCATAGCTCCCCATAAAGAGTAAAGGTTATCCTCTTAAATGGCATGATACAGGATGTGAAAATGGACAAGGCCTTGGGTCGTTTGCTGAGCAAATGACTAATTATTCACTTTGGATGAATAATCATTTTTCTATTGGATGTATAATGGATCTTTAAGATAGCGTGATCAAAAGGTTGAATTGACTTTGACTTTAAGTTGATCATGGATATCATATGAGGCTGTTGCATTTATGACAAGGTCATTGGACTGCGGCTACACACTAGCTTACGTAATATAGTATAAATTGAGAGTGCAGTTTTAGGTTTATAGTGGTGTGACTTTGAAATTAATAATAGTGTAATTAATTTATTTGGTATAGAATAATTAATTACATAAATTATTAGAGTCCATATTATATATGTCAAATTGGTCCCTCTATTAGCTCAATATAATTCCTTAACAGATGGTAATCAATTGGGATATTTATTATGGCTTTAATTCTTGGACTTAGTAAAGAGAAAAATCCTGAACACCTCCCACAAGGTGTAAGCGTTTTTTTAAGGGTAGAATGAGAATTTTGTTTCATTTAATTAATTGGATAAATATGTAGTTTGAATAAATATTTATTTGCAGACAAGATTTGAAATTTGAATTAATTTATTTATCTTTTGTGATAAATATGAGATTAATTTAAATTAAGAGATATGGATACATTAATTATTTTGATAATTAGTTTAAATATCTAGATAATCTTATATAAATAAATATTTTAAATTAAATATGATAATTATCCTATTTGGTTTTGAAATTGAAACAAAATCTTATCCTAGTGTACCTAGTGTAGGCGTTTTTTATGAGGATAATGGAAGGAAAATATTTTCTCCTTATTGATTTTGTTTGGATAATTATTTCATAATTATTTAATTCAAATAAAGTTGCCATGATTTTATTTTGAATTTAAATTAAAATTATGGAACACTATCCATGGAGATAGAATCATAAGATAATTGGAGATAAAAAATTTGATCAAATTTTGAATCTCCTAGACCTATGGGCGTTTTTTCTGTCTCCTGGGCAACAAAAAATACGTGGATTAGGGAAGGAGGACAGAGAAAAATCTTTTTCAAGTGTTCTATTCAAATTCAAATTCCACCCAATTCATTCACTATAAATAAGACCCTAGGGGCTATTTCTTTTTTAGACCACAGACTCTAAGGTGAGCGAGCTTTTATTATTCTCCCATTATAATAATAATACGCTGCCAGCGTTCTAGGTGGTTGGGAGGAGAAAGCCGCGCACGAATATCAATTAAGAGACCGAGTGCCTACAACTCTATCTTCCGGGAATTGGAGAATAGTAAATAAGTCTAGTTGATTGAAGCTCTTTTTGATCACATCCTCCGGCATTCCTGTTGTCTTCTCTCAAGGTATGTAAATTGTAGAATAATTTATTGCATACGCTAACATAAGTTAGTATGATCTTCAGAAAAATTTATAAAAATTATGCTGTGTAAATTACTCTTTTTTCCAACACGTGGCCAGCCGGGGTGGCCATTTTGTGCCATTTTTCTCCCTTTCTTCACTTAGTTTGAAAAATCATAACTTTCAAACCATAAAGATTTTGTGAAAACTTTATGTACAAAAAATATTCGTCCTGAAAGGTCTAAAACTCTCATGGTCATCCAAAAATTTAATTTTGCCCGTAAAGCTCTGTTTTCAAAAATTCAAAATCCGACATCTTGAAAATAGTTTGTGACTATTTTACTAAATCGTTGATTTTATCAATCCAAATTCACTATTTTGAAACCATAAAAACTTATCATTCATACATGCACCATAACTTATAGTTCATAATTTTTTTTCTAAATTTTCTTAGTGGTTTTCTGATTTATGGAACCTTTTTAATTCCTATACTTCTAACAACGTAATCGTGAATTCAAATATTTGATTTTTGTTCAATTTCTATACTTTTTCTTTCTAACCTAAACATAACCACGAACATATCCATAACAACAATCATAATCTCTACAATGTCAAACCTTCGATTCTAAATTTCAACTGCATTTATACTTAAATATTAACCAATAGAAATTTTAAACTAAAGAATAACAACAAGAGTTTCAGTCGGAAAACTATCTTGACGATTGAAGTTTCTGCCGGAGAATAGAACTAGAACTTTTCTGCAGAGAACTTCTTGAAGGAGGCTTGAAGGATTTCTTCAAATTCTAGAAAGCTAAAAAGTGTTTGGTAGGAGGGGACAATGGGAGGAAAATGCAAGAAATCAAGAGAAAATTTTCTTCAGAAAACTTAAGAAAAGTTGAGAACTAACTAGAGAGAACTTTCAGCGAGAATTTCTAGGGAGAGAAATTCTAGAGAGAGAAGAGAGAGAACTTGGTTGTTGAGGTGTGAAGAAAATGGTGAAGGGTGGATGACTATTTATAGGATTTGGCAAATGACTTTAGGACTGATAAATTTTAATAGGCTACTCATGGTCAAACAAGATTAAGAAAATTTATCTAGGAAGACTTTTTCTTAGCCATTGATCTCTTGATACTTATCCATTTGTAACCATAGGATCAACAATTTGTGTTTTCCTTAAAAAAATAACTGAAGATAATTCTAAATATTATCTTTAACAGATGAATTCTTGAATGTTAACTTGACATAACAATATTTTTCCTTATCTTCCACTAACACAATTCCCACGGTCTTCTACTACTAAAAAGTTAATTAGTATAATTCCTATATGTTACAAACTTGCCCATCAAGTTTTTGAATTGAAAAGGTAAGCAGTCTAAATCTTATCTATTTTCTATTGATAAAGTAACTCAGTAAAAATCTTAATGTCATCAAAACTTATCTTCTAAGTTCCAACATTGTTAAATGTATGTCTAAATTTTATCGATCAAACGTTAGACAATCTATATTTTATCTGTTCAGGAGGTTGATGTCAAAACCTTAGTATTGCATTTTTACATGCAAAAAAATCCTATCCTTAAATCTGCTAATTCCCATACTACTAAAACAGTTGAAATACTGTCTTTGATGATTTGACAACTTATCTATACTTGTATCAATTGGTCACTTTTTCCTATTCATACTTTATGCATAATAATATGTGACCATATACTAACTACTAAGTGAAAAAAATGAAATAAATGTCATCTCATAAAAAATCATTTCATACTTTAGGTTAAAATTTTAACTTAAGCTTTAATTTACATAAATAATTTTGATGAATCACCTTACTAATTTGTGATAATTCCTTATAAAAATTTGGGCATTACAAGAGGAAATTTTTGAAAAATTGCTTGAAGCCCCAAAAATTATTGAGTCGGCTCTAGTTGTACACCCTGGATGGTGACCGGTAAGGGGCCTTATGCCCGATGGGTGGACTTTTGTCACGGTTGGTTTGAGATTTGCTATTCCACTCTTTATATAACTAGCACGCTACAATAGTATAATGCCGAGCCCAATATATGATGGTTAACAAGTTTTCAAATATGTATATATTTTTTATGATGTTTCTTTGTATGATCATATAAAAAAAAAGTCTGTTTACATTTGTGAGATATTAATGTCTTACTATGCCCTTACTTATATAAGTTAATTCATGTTACAGATAAAAAGAAAAGATAAGATATTGTTGTGTATTTTCTAACGCAAGTATACGTTATCATGAATAAGTAATAAAGTGGTGAATAGAGTATCGTTTCCACGATGATTGATTGTTTACTAATTACTGAAATTGGTTAACCCTAATTTTGTTTGAATAAAACGAAAAGGAATTTAAAATAAAAATAAAAATAAAAATTAAAAAAAATGAAGAACTCAAAAATACTAAAAATCGAAGGTTTCGAGTTAAATCTGCCTTAATCATTCAATCTCAAAAGCCTCAATTTATTTTCCTAATTGACAGTTAAGAATCCCTAAACTATTCATTAGCCCCTCCCGAGGTTTAACAAAAATATCCTTAGAAGCTAATACAATATATTCCTATGTGAATTAAAACCATTAAGAACTCATTAAGATTTGTGGTTCCCATGTAGCAACTACACAAGCCATGAAGGTATATTCCTATCTTGCATGCAACCTATGGCATTCAACACAAAGAACTAAACATATAATTCTCCTTCTGGTTTCATTATGATTAACCAAGTAATTAAATAGTGGCCAATTATTTAGAAGCATTAAGAACGGTGAAGCACACTGAATCATTATATTAAATCAACAACTAATTAAAAAAATGATCAAAACATCATACTTAGGCTACATTGGAATCCTAGAAAAGAAAATTAATTCATAAATAAGAATCTACAAAACAAAGGTTCAATCATTCTTAAATTAAACAAAAACAAAAGATAAGAAACTAATAAGAAAAACTTCTTTACGGAGGTGTCACAAGTCTCCAAGAATTTTCTCTAATCTCCTTCTCCTTTTTCTATTGATTCATCAAGATGATCTCTCTTAAATTTTTAAGAAAACAAACCTAAAAACTCAAGAAACATATATAAATATTCTTTTTCTTTTTTCCTTCATTAGTTTTGGCTCCAAAAATCACAGCCACCCTCGTTCACAAAGCCCTAGGTCCTCTGTTTATAAGCTCCCAAGCCGCCGCCTTTCAATTTCAAAAGCCTTCACTTTTTTTTTTTTTTTTTTTTGGCTGTAGCAAAAGCTGATGCGCAACAACCAGGGGGCCACGAAGATAGGTGGCGAGCGGCTGTTCGCATAGTGGAAGAAGTGGACCACGTGGCAGGCTGGCGTTGGCTAGAACTCGTAGATGCACGCGGAGTTGCTATGACGCGCCACACCGGATCCAGCATGTCTATGGATTCGCTGATGCTGGTGTCGAGCCGCACGCGCTGACACGAGTGAATTCCACTCGCTGATCTGGGCCACATTTGGTCATCGGACGGTTGAAAACATGAGTAATGCGCGTGGAATTGTCGCGTGAGTGGGTGAAGTTGGCTCCGAATTTCCTTTTGTAATTTTTAATTCTTTTTTATCACATTTTTAGTTCAAATTGCTAATTTAAACCCTCCTAACACAATTAACCTATACATTTAGGACAACATGACAAATATGAGGGAAAAATCAAAATAGATACTAAGACTGGCAAAAATATAAGCTTAAGGATACTAAAATAACTCTATAAAAATAAAGTTATCAAACATATAATAACGAAGAAGCTTAGGGTTGGAGCGAGATGATGTGTGACAGGAAAACAAGAGGATTAATCATGCGATGAACATGTTTAGTTCCAAATATATATTTGCAACTTTGATTTATAATTATTTTTAGTTGGAAGTTTGTTTTGTACTTTCTTAAGTTTATTTCGTATTATGAATTTAAAATTTATATTAATCATAGAGGTTATTTTTATTAGATAAAATTAATATTGTAAAAAAGATTTCCTAGAATTTATCGAAATTTTCAACGTCAGGTTTCCGATAAGTTAAGAACATTATTTCAAGTTTATTATTTTTTGTAATTTTATAAAAGTTAAATGTTGGAAAGAAAAGTCAACTATAACGGTGCGGCATCCCTACAAAATGTTAATTGTAACTTTTTATTTTTATTTTTTTTATGGTATATTGTAATAACAAGATAATTCTAATATAATATTTTTTAGTGTTTTTCACAAGTATTTGAATAGTACCATGTAATGAGATTATAAATAGAAAATTATATGTAAATCAATTAGTTATTATAAAATTTTAAATAGAAAATTATAAATGTTGGATATATCTGATATTAGCTGCAAGATATTTTCTATATTCTATTAAATATATTGAAATTATGAATTGCTGGATGAACAATGATTCGTTCATAAATCTAGACCTACAACATGACAGTTCAGTGACCCGTCATGTGGCGGGTCCATCATCGTCATGTGACATTTTTTTAATCTATTCCACATGTGCTCCATGCGTGCTCATCAACTAATCTATATTAATATTTAAATTGACTCTTTTGATCCCCTTCTTTGCTTGCACCACGGTTGTCATGCTATTGTCATGTGGTAGCCATGCTATGATCACGTGTTTTTTTTTTCCCTCTTGCTTGTGTTTATCTGCTCACGTGCCATATAATTAGTAATAATAATAAGGATTATTTTCATAAATGTCTAAATTGAAGACTATGATTTAAAAAAAATGTCTATTTTTTCTTTTATTTACATGAATGTCTTAATTAATACTTATAAAGACGACACTACCCTTTCATCAAGAATTGAAAATAAATAAATAAAGAATTGATAAAAACTGAAAGAAAAAATCTCTACAACATTTCAGATTAAGTAAATCTTTCATTAAAGGAAAAAAAAAAAAAAAAAGAAGATCATCTTACTTGATTTATTATAAAGAAAAAAGAAATATTAGTTGTATGAAATTTCATGCTATCATCAAATTAAAAACCGAAATGTGTCGCATTTTTTATGGACATTCGTAATTATAATTGGATCAATTCGCTGGTAAAATATTCATTATATTAAATAATTAGTCATTAAGATAAATTCACACTAAACATATTAAAAATGATATTAGTAAAAATATTAAAAACTTAATTAAAACCTAAAAAGACATCATAATGATATACTAATTATCATAAAGAAAGGACATCATAATGATATAGTAATATCATAAAGAAAAAAACATAGCACATTTAAAAAAAATAATGATCTAGTAATTACCATAAAGATATTAACAATTTCATATCACATTCAACTTTAAAAACTATCCCTATGTTAAAAAAAACTTTAGAAACTATTAATTAAAACAATATCAATAATAATATAAATAATGAATTATCATAAAGAAGTTAAAACATAGTAAAAAAAATTTGTATCTAAGAAATCTACATCGTTCTTAAGAAATATGATTGTTAAAAAAACATAAAACATAAATCATACTAATAACCAATCACTGTAATAAAGAAGTAGTAATTAAGATAAAGATAAAAAAATGATGAACAAATAAGGAAAAAATAATGAATCTAATGAGGGAAAACGATGCTAAATATGGTAAAATGGCAAAATAGATTGTCCTAACAGTTATTTCTTTCACTACTACAATAAGGGGATTCGACGACAGTTAAAAACCGTCGTGGTAAAACTTCCACGACGGTTTTTTAACCGTCGTGGAATCCAGAGTCGTGAAATCTTTTAAGATTCCACGACGGTTAAAAAACCGTCGTGTAATCGGGAAAAATAAAGAATCTTGCTAAATTTTAATATATACCACGACAGTTTTACCTAAAAAACCGTCGTGGTAACCAGAATACCACAACGATCTCACCACGAGACCGTCGTGGTAGCCCTGCGAGACCGTCGTGGTAGCCCAGGCTACCACGACGGTCTCACCACGCGACGGTCGTGGTAGCCAAATAAAAAAAAAAATTTTGATTGCAAATTTGCTTCATTTCCCACGGGTGGTAAATCCCGTGTGTTAATACGTTAGTACACATACAATTTAATTTTCAAACATCTTATGTAATTACTTGGATAACAATGTACAACAACAACTAATATAACGAGAGTGAAAATTCTCTATATTGTTCTAGTCAATATTGTATAAACTGCATGACAAATGTAGCCCACTCGTGCCTAACCAAACTCATGTCAGCATCAGTATAAAAATCCTTGGTTTGAAGTACGACGAGTCCATCAACAGTAAAGGTTATTTCTCGCATATAAGCTAACACAAAATAACCGCATTCAACATAACCTTCCTGTATTGGACATCGAACAGTATCAATCAACGTCTGCTAGTTGCGTCGCTGTCTCATTCCGCTTCCCACCAACACTTTTCAATCATTAAGAACCCTATCAAGTTGACAAATTTCAAAACAATTACAAGAACAATTATTTTATGTGTAATCAGAGATATAAACATATACAAGAATACTTACGTCGTAATTAGGTCTTTAAAATCATCACCCGGTTCATTTCCTAGAGGATTAAAGTACATGACCGAGTCATCCCATGGATCAATAACTGCCAATATCTAATGTTGGCCGCTATGGCATAAGAAACTGCTTTCCCTTTGGTGCGTTTCTTAAGATCCGTAAAATATAGTCGGCCCTCTCTCGAACGTAGGTGGCCCGATCTATATTCTGCTGAACTGGGGAGACAATGACTGGTGAAATAAACTCGAACCGTTGATCCATACCTGTTCTTGCAAAACACTCGACCAAGAATCTACAAAATAATTAGGCACACTTGTTACGCAAAACAACATATCTAAGAGTAAGTTAAATAATTAAATTATTTAAGGATAAATGTATTACCTGATGTAAATCATTATGCTGTTTGCACTAATTTCTTTAAATGTAATGAAATGATATACATCTTCAAACCCAATATATATGGGCATCTCATCGCCCATGACGAAGTGTTGTTGTGGGCAGATTATTTGTGTACCGTCCCGCATGGAACTTTATGCATAAAATGCCAAAGGTCTCAATTCAAAGGAAATATTATTAAAGTCAAACGAAGGCTGTTCTTGTTGCGCCGGTTGTTGTTCTACCTCCGGTTGTGACTGTATTTTCTTCCTCTCTGCTCTCTTTTTCGTACGTTTGCTTCCCTCAGCTTCTCGGTTAGAAGCACGACTAGGACCCTTACTTGCCTGGCTCAAATTTGTTTGCACGACGACTAAACTTTTTGGCCAAGCAACAAACCCACCGATAGCTTCTTCAATAGATGTGGCTTCGTTCGTCGGAATAGGTAGGAGTGCAAAATTTAGTTTTAGGACTGTAATTATCACTCGTACATTCTCCTCACCTAAGGGAATCCCATGGACTGTGTCGGTTGGAACACAGTCTATGTATGCCCTGCTGATTGCAACAAGCACGACTCCTCCGTTAACTAAATCAGGAATAAAGAGCTGGCATTCCTTACTTGCATTCGGCATGGGATTCGGATCCGACGGCCCAGACTCTTTTACATTCAGAGTACAACTAGCTTTGAAGCTATTGTGTTGATCTACAGTTGGCCCGGTCATCTCCTCAGGCATAGTCTCTCGGTTGATACCGTGCTTCACACAAAGTTCCTGTACGGTTCTTTCCAATGCGGCAATCTGCCGTTTCATATCCGAGACTTCATCCTTTTCCCTTGCTGGTTGCACAAGGTTGAAGTATTGCGACTGCTTGACAAACTTAGATTGACCCCGAATCCGGCCCGAATGCTCGGCGTTGCCTAATGCCTTGGTCAATATATCCTCTGTCCCCACAGATTCAAAACTTCCTTGTGTCTCTTGTTGAGTAAAGTCCTCCTGTAACAATTAGAGAAAATGTTATGTACTCTACTACATAAAATAGTGTACGGAATGATTATAACATAAATGGATTCGAACACTTACTATAGTCTCGGCAATATTTTTAAATTCGTCCTTCTTGAACTGTCCATCGGGTTTGACGCGCATGTCCAGCCACCTTTCATGCCGTTCTGCATATTTTCTCGTCTTCTCGAACTGCAGTTTAAGAATTACCGTTAGTAAACATAGATGAAGAAATTGGAAGTACAACATACCATTTACACATTTTGCCCAAGTAATTAGCGTACATGAGCTTGGTCACGTTTCCTATATCCGTCTCGGCCCCCGGTTGATCCGTATTTGCTCTTCTTTCTCACCTCACTTCCTTGTTCGGATAGTCTTTTGAATTCCGGGGTACGTCGATATTGAATGAATTTTTCCCAATCATCCTGGGTGATGGTGGGGTAATTGTGAACAACTTTTTGCGGTCGTTGCCACACATTTTCCTCATCAATATGATCTCTAACAAAAGCTTGGTAGAGATAGTATCTAAAACCTTTCGCTGACTCCCCACAAGATTTCAAAACTTGTTTTTTGAAGGATACATCAACAGTGAAAGAAGTTACAACTTCCATCCATACTATTTCTTTCTGTGGTGCTAAATCGACACTTCTAAAGTCAGATATCCAAATGGGTATGTGCTCTCGAGCAAGCACTCTAATCCAACTCTGTAATTCATCACCTGCCTTCCCTAATGGTTGCCCTTTCACGTCAAACGAAACTTCAATTCGTTGTCCCCTTGTCCTAACCTGGTGGACTCTAGTCATTAGAGTTGCTCTTCGTTTACCATCTTCATCGGGATTGAATCTAGGTGAGTTAGTTCGTCGCGGTTTTCCAACTTGAGTTTGCGTTGAGCATTCCTCCTCGTGATCTTGCGACATTTTAAATCAACCTACGGCAACTCTACATCGAAACACATTTAATAACAAAAAAATTTGTCATCGAATTGAACTTATTATCATGGCAACCAACACATAAAAAGCAAATGAAAGCAACACTTTTTTCCGCAGATTCCCTAATTCCGTGCCTAATTAAGGAGATGACACACAAACTAATCAAAGATGCATTTTATCGACAATGTCAAATGCTAATATATAAGTTTCAAAATCAACACTTTTCCACAAAATCCCCAATTTTGTGCCTAAGCCAAGCAATTTAGTTAAATCTAAAACTAATTCGAACTCAAATTGACATTTTATTGAACATGACATATGCGATAAATTTTCCGTTCGTAACACAAACTTTTTAATTCAATCTAAAACTAAATCGAGCTCAAATTGGCATTTGTGATCACATGTCAAAATGCTAACATATATAGAAGTCACATAATCAAAACTTTTTCCGGAAAATTGGACGGAAAATTCACAAAGCAACATTAACGTCACTAAATCAAAACTGTTTACCGGAAAATTGATAAACCGTCACCTCACCCAAACATTGTACAATAAGCAAATAAGTCTCAATGAAATAGGCATTTTGTCGAACATGTACTATGCCAAAAATTACGATGCAAAATCAATGAATATTTTGTAGGAAAAAATCACACAAAATGATATACAAGATGATACCAAATTTATTTCCAAAAAACGTGGGGTGAAAAAAGATATTTTGTTTACCAAGAACTCGAGTGAGCGATGGCGTAGGAAAGAACGTAATGGCGGCTTGGGCGACGGCAAGGAGAGATAGAGAGAGCCGGCCGGCTTGGACGACGGCGAGGAGAGAGAAAGAGAGAGGGAGTGGGCTAGGGCGAGGCCGAAGGAGAGAGAGAGAGGGAGTGGCCGGCTTGGGCGATGGCGAGGAGAGAGAGCGGCATGGTGTGGGCGAGGAGAGAGAGAGAATGGCGGCAAGGAAAGTAACTTAATGGAGGGATTGTGCCAAAAATGAGAGTTAGTGGAGATTGGAGGAGAACCAAAGCAAAATAAGCGAGTGAATGCCGAAAAAGTGAGTGAAATAGAGATAGGAGAGTTACTTTTTTGACCAAAAAGAATGCGCGCGCACGGTTTTCGGGGGAATTTTGAAATTTCACAGAAACCACGACGGTTTATTCTTGAAACCGTCGTGGTATATTTAATTTTTTTTAAAAAAATTTTATTTAAATTTTTTTTTTAAATTTTAAATTTTTTTTTAGTTTGACTACATACCACGACGGTTTCTACAGAAACCGTCGTGGTATCAACATTACCACGACGGTTTCTTCTCGAAACCGTCGTGGTATATTTAATTTTTTTCAAAAAAAAATTTTAAATTTAAAAAAAAATAATAATTTTTTTTTAAAATTTAAAATTTTTTTAATTAGTTTGACCTCATACCATGAAGGTTTCGAGAAGAAACCGTCGTGGTATATTTAATTTGGAAAAAAAATTAATTTAAAAAAAAAAAAATTTACCATTAAAAAAATTTTAAAATTAAAATTTTTTTTAACATATCACGACGGTTTCCTAGAAACCGTCGTGGTATCAAACGTACCACGACGGTTTTTTCTCGAAACCGTCGTGATATGTTTAATTTTTTCAAAATTTTTTGTTTTAAAAATTTTTAAAATTTTTTATTGCCCAACAACATACCACGACGGTTTCTTTTCTAAACCGTCGTGGTATTGTGGATACCACAACGGTTTTGAAAGGAAACCGTCGTGGTATGTGGTTGGGAAATTTTTTTTTTTGTTTTTTTAAAAAATCTTTTTATTGCAAGAACATACTACGACGGTTTCTCGTATAAACCATCGTGGTATCTCAGATACAACGACGGTTTAATCTAGAAACCGTCGTTGTAACATCTAGTATAATATTTTTACCAAAATTTTTTTCCTCTTATATTCCCACAGGCGGCCACACCTGTGTGTTATGCACGAAACAGCCCACATCAATAATTCCTATTCTTCTATTAATTCACACATAGTGGACATATATATAAATAATTAATATATTGTACGTAGTGTGTAATATATAACAAGAAATTACACATATACAACGAAAAAGAAACTGTCAAGTTTGTTTGTTTTTTTTTTTAGGTCTTCTCAACACGAGTCCACTCGACATCTAAACGAAGCAAGTGTGAAGCATCATCGTCCATATCATCAATCTCGTCTAGCAGTGGCAATCCGTTTGTAAAAGATGGAATGTCGGTGCAATCTTCAACATCTTCTTGGTCATCCACCTGCATTTTTGGCTTCATTGGCACAACTAAAGATAACTCTAAATTATCGGGATCCGTTGTATAAAAGACTTGTACCGCTTGCGACGCCATAATAAAATGATCATTTTTGTATCCTAAATGCCTAAAGTCCACCACTGTCACGCCGTTCCTATCAATCTTAACAAAATTATTGTCAGCCCACATGCATTTAAAAAGTGCTATCCGCAAGCCGCAATAATCTAGTTCCCAAATATCTTCAATGAACCCAAAGTAGTTCATGCAACCGTATACCGGGTTCTTGTCCTTTGCGGATGAAATATGCATAGACTCGGCACGAAGGCTGACACCACTATTTTGGACGGTATGCTTCTCATCTCTTTCGTGAGTGTAGAAGGTGTAACCATTGACAAAGTACGATGTATATCTTGTGACTATCGATGACGGTCCTCTTGCTAGCTTTATTAAGTCTTGGGAATGGCCAGCCTTCATATGCAAATGTTTTCTTAGCCACTCCCGAAATGATCGGTTGTGCTCATCTTGAATCCACTTCTCAGATCTGGTTTTTCTTGGATTCGTAACCCTTAATTCCGTTATGTGAACTTCAATGAAAGGCTCCACTTCCTTAGCATTGTGAAAAATATACAGGTAAGCTTTTTCCCATTCATCTCGATTTATTGGTGAATGAACGCCTACGGATAGTCCTTTCGACGTAAATAGCCCGGTCGTTGGCAACCCTATTGGGTCCGTGTTAGACAAATATTCAGAGCAAAATTCAACTGACTCCTTGGCTATGTAGTTTTCCACTATACATCACTCCGGCCTATTTCGGTTCTTCACATAACCCTTCAAAACCTTCATGTACCTTTCGAAAGGATACATCCACCTCAAATGGACCGGTCCACATAGCTTAACTTCCCGAACTAAGTGCACCGTTAGGTGGACCATGATATCAAAAAAGGATGGTGGGAAATACTTCTCAAGCATGCACAATGTCATCACAAATTCCGATTGTAGCGAATTTAGCATCAGTGGATCAATTACCTTCGAGCATATTGAATTGAAAAATGAGCATAACTTCGTAATTGCATATTGCACATCTTTCGTTAAAACTCCCCGCAATGCAAGAGGTAATAATTGTTGCATCAAGATATGACAATCATGTGTTTTCATTCCAATGACCCTCAAATCCTTCATCGACACCAACCTTTTGAAGTTGGAAGAGTACCCACTTGGCATTTTCACGGACGCAAGCCATTCACAAAGCTTTCTCTTCTCTTGTCTTGATAATGTGTGCTTTGCCGGAGGTAAGTATGTGCCATTCGTTCTTTTCTTGGGGAGCAAATTTGGTCTAATCTTCATCTCTTCAAGATCCAACCGTGCTTTTTCACCATCTTTAGTTTTGTTTGGAATGTCAAGCAACGTGCCCACTATTGACTCACAAACGTTTTTCTCAATATGCATAACATCTAAGCAATGACGAATGTAAAATGACTTCCAATATGAAAGCTCGTAAAAGATTGACTTCTTCTTCCAAGGTCCATCGACATCTGGAGCCTTACGTTTTCTCTTCCCCAAAACTACTTTCATATCTTTAACCATCTCAAAAACGGCTTCGCCAGACAAAATCCGAGGAGCGGATCTTTTTTCGATATTACCATCAAAAGCCTTCTTTTGTTTGCGGTATCAATGATTTGTTGGCAAGAATCTCCTGTGACCAAGGTAAACGGTTTTCTTACCATTCTTCAACCGGATGGAAGATGTTTCCTTCATACAAACTGGACAACCGATAGAACTCTTCACAGGATAACCAGATAGGTTGCCAAGTGCAGGAAAGTCATTAATTGACCAAATCAACATTGCACGAAGATTGAACGTATCTCTACGGTGAGAATCTTTAACTTGTAAACTGTCTTCCCACAAGCTTTTGAGGTCATCGATTAATGGTGTCAAGTACACGTCAATGTCATTCCCCGGTTGTTGCGGGCCTGAGATCAATAATGTCAACATCAAGAACTTCCGCTTCATGCACAATTCTGGTGGGAGATTGTAGTTAACAAGTATGACTGGCCAGGTACTATGCCGACTACCCATGTTACTATGTGGGTTCATTCCATCCGTCGACAAACCGAGACGTAAATTCCTTGGTTCTGCACTGAAATCTGGATGATTGTCATCAAAGGTCTTCCATTGTGGTGCATCGGCCGGATGCCTAAGTTTACCATCATCAACACGTTTATCATGGTGCCATGTCAAATTTTTAGCATGCTCGGCATTGCGGAATAAACGACGCAAACGTGGAGCTGGTGGAATATACCATAACACCTTAACCGGTACTCCTTTTCTACCATTCGATGGCATCTTGCCCTTCTTCCATCTTGACTCGTTACAAACTGGACATTCATGTAAATTTTCATATTCTTTCCGGTAAAGCACGCAATCATTTGGACAAGCATGTATCTTTTCATATTCCATTCCCAAAGTGCTCAACGTCTTCTTCACCTCGTACATACTAGGTGGCACTTTGTTATCCTCCGGTAGAACATCTTTTAGAAATTCTAAAAGAGTCGTGAAACTAGAATTCGTCCACCCTCCCGCCGCTTTCATATTCCATAATTTAACCAATGCCCCTAATTTCGTATATTTGGTACACCCGACATACAAGGGCGTTTCGGCATCATTAATCATTGCCTCAAATAACTCCGGACGGTGCACAAAGTTTTCTTCCAAATCATTTACCATATTGAACATATTATCACCAACGTCTTCCTCAACAATATGTTCTTTACCTTTAGTGCTTGTCGAAGTAGATTTAATATCGAAAAAAGCTTCGTCATGTAAATACCAAGTTTGGTAAGAACAAATAATCCCATAAGCGCGCAAATGCCTTCTAACATCATCAATGGAATGAGATTTATGATTACCACAAATTTGACATGGACACGGAATCTTATCATCTTGTATGTGAGCTTTGGCAAATGACAAAAATTCTTCAACACCAGCTTCATATGCTTTAGACAATCTATCAAACCACATCCATTTCCTATCCATGATTTGCAACTCCTAAATAGAAAAATTAAAATTAAATACTTTATTAGAAGGTCGAGTACTCTATTTAATGTAACATGCATATTCATTATTAATTAACACCGGCCCATTAATTGATCATCAATAATTGAAAATCGAATTAAGAACATAACAAAACTAATTAAAATACAAAACCATCTAAAACCATAATTAATTAAGGTCTAAATACCGGGGGAAACATAAAATTACTTGATCACTTAATTAATTTATTACCACCCATTGCACAATTTAACGATAAATCGATCCCAAAACATATATATAAAACAAAAAACACCTTAATTTATAAAATCATATCTACAAATCATCAATAATATTAATATAAGAAATACAATAAAAACAAGTCAATCAATAATTAGTTATCACTTACAGAGAAATTATAATGATGGATATATAGTGGATGGTGGTGGTTACGTCCAAACGGTGTATTGCCTGTTTTCGGAGTGATCTGAATTATATTGGGATGCAGAGAAAGCTAGAGTAGCAGGTGAAAAATATTGACGGCAACAATAAACTCTCGGCGTTTTGCGAAATTTTTTTTGCTTATTTACACGACGGCTTCTTAAAAACAGTCGTGGAAGATCAAAAATTCACGACCGTTTAGTTAAAAACCGTCGTGGAAATTGATTCCACGACGGTTTATATAAACCGTCGTGGAAGGCTTCCTTCCACGACGGTTTGTTTAAACCGTCGTGGAAGGCCTTCCTTTCCACGACGGTCTTTTAAAACCGTTGTGGAATTAGCCATTTCCATGACGGTTTTCGCAAGCTTTTTTCCGTTCCGTGTTTTTGCTTCTTTTCCATGACGGTTTTTTAAAAAACGGTCGTCGAAGTACCGTCGTGGAATCTCATATTTGTAGTAGTGTTTTAAAATGGACATTTACTCAATATTATATATATATAAAAAAATATATATATTTTAAAATGAGGTTTTAAAAATAGACTGTTTGTATAATTATTTCTAATAATGATGCCAAAATCATTGGGGTCTTCAACGATTAGGATGGTAAGGTATGGCCAGCTAGTATGTGAGATGCTCACGACTCACGAAGCTAAATCATAACGTTATACAATGGGCCATGTGCTTCAAAGATTTGATATGCTCGTATAACTAAAATATCTCACCACGTTATAGAATGGAAGATTTTATTTCAATAAAAACAAAAAAACAATCAATTGTCCAATTCTCCAGTTGTTTAGAGCCTGACCACAATTAAAAAAATAATAATAAATGCGAAAAAAAAAAAAAAAGATAACCCCAAGTCCATTCGGGGGACTTATAAATACAATTTGAACATATGAACGAATTATCTACAAATCGTAGATATATCAGAAACTAGTAGATCAATATGGCTATTCCTGAGGCCACACTAGTGGGATCTTTTGAGAAAAAAATTCCACTGGTGAGTTTTGGTACTGCAGAATACCCTTTTGGTGCCTCGGCTCACAGCGTGAAAGATGTCATCCTGGACGCCATCAAAATAGGATATCGGCACTTCGACTCTGCAGCTCTTTACCAGTCGGAGAAGCCTCTCGGAGAGGCCGTGAAGGAGGCTCTCAGCCTTGGCCTTATCAAGTCCCGCGACGAGCTCTTCATCACTTCTAAGCTCTGGTGCAGCGATGCCCACCGCCACTGTGTTCTCCCCGCTTTGCAAAAATCACTCAAGTATGTCACACCATCTCTTTTGCTTTAAATAGAAGCCTCTTTTAGAGTCCTAACCATAATGGTTCTTAGTCACCAAGAGCATAGTTTTTTCATCTGCAATCTTTATATTTGTCTCTGCCACTTCCTCAAGCTCTATTGTATGGTCTACTCGATCACAAAAAGTGGAACCCCCCGAACACCATATATAGTCACATTCGAGAAAACATCTAAATTTTTTAGTTGCCTTTTCTACTATATATTTATTTACTTACTCACTGTATTAATCTCAAGACAAGATCAATATCAAACGACACATATATCGACCGTTAACCTTTAAACAAATTGATTGTAGATCTTACTCTCTACGAGTTCAAATCCATATAATTGGATTCTCCAAAATTATCCTCCCATGTTGGCCTTTAAAAGTGTTTCTGACTTCTAATTATAAATATACTTGTGCTGGCCCCCTCATGCAGTATAAACGATTTGTTCAGTATTATCTGGCCCACACATGAGGAAGGGCATCACAAACTAAAATATATAACTTTTGTAATCATGGGTCCACCTCTAATAAAGTAATCTTTTTCGAGAAATAATAAATTGAAGATTATCTAGATATAAATCATGAATGACATAAGTTTATAAACTATGTAAAGGTTAAAGTTTCAAATTGGTTGAACTTACTTATTGTGTTTAATTGGTGAATTAATTATTTATTAGGAGCATGGAGTTGGAATATGTAGATCTATATTTGGTACATTGGCCAGTGAGTGTGAAGCCAGGGGAATATGAATTGCTTGTTAAGAAGAAGGATCTTGTTCCCATAGACATCAAGGCAGTGTGGGAAGCCATGGAGGAATGTTACAAACTTGGCCTTGCAAAATCCATTGGAGTCAGCAACTTCACATGCAAGAAGCTTCAAGCACTACTTGCCACATCCAAAATCCCACCTGCCGTCAATCAAGTATTTATTTATTAATTATATTCCTTTTTATTTTTTATTTCAACTAGCTACTTATATATAATTTCGTCATTTTTTTGTGATAATTTATGTGTAGTCAAAATTATTTACAATCACGAGAGGGCGTTTCAAGCAATATTTCCAGAAATTATATATCTTACTTTTTTTCTCTTTCATGTGTAACTCGTAACTATTTTATTTTAAGTTAAAGTGAGATATATATTTTTTCAAATCTCATAGAATGACGAGAGAAATGAGACAAGATTCATATTATATTTTTTCCCCAATACATGTCAAATTTTTACACTATTTTCTATCTATTAATTCCAACCTACAAAACTCAAACTCAAACTATTGTTTCAAACGGGCACTAATAATCTTTTCTTTTGAAGGTGGAGATGAACCCGCTTTGGCAGCAAAAGAAGTTGAGAGAACTCTGCAGGGAAAAGGATATCATTATCACGGCTTATTCTCCTTTGGGAGCGAAAGGAACACTTTGGGGTAAAAACTGGGTTATGGACTGTGAGGGGCTACAACAGATTGCCAATCAGAAAAACAAAACAGTCGCTCAGGTATTTTTTCCTCCAGGAAAAAAAATATTAATAAGATTATACACATTTTCATATCTTTAATTTAACATGACAGAAAGAAAAAAACCATATTCTGTAAAAATTATACAAGACGATATAGTACGATACGTTACGATGCAATATAGTGCACCAAATGAGTCTTTAATAGTTTCTTTTTTTGAAAAAGTATTCCTCAAGAAAGGTTATCTTTGAATAGTTAAAACGTGATTAAAAAACCACAAAAAAAAAAAAAAAAAAAAAAGAACATACAAGAGAAGTACTAATTGCTCAAAGAAAACCATCTCTTGCGAGGATGCCACCTTTTATTTAAGATTTAATTTGTTCCTTTAAAAGGTCCCAAGTTACTACATGTTTATTCTTTTAAAAGCTCACAAGTTACTATATGTTTTCCAATTTGCAGGCGAGTGCGACTTGATATTATAATATGTATATTACCTCATCGATAGTGAATTTGTTTTGAATCGTTAGATCTATATGTATCAATTTTATCTGTTTTGCATTTTTTTATATGGTATAATTTTGTCAAATTTATCGTTTAGAACATGCACTACCAATAAAACTCATCAAAAGTAGTACGATTAATTATTGAAGCAAATCAAACAAGATCTCACTTCCAATTTTGAGGAACATAAATGGTTAATAATATGGCTATGGTACTCTATACATGAAGATATGTCTGAGATGGGTGTACGAGCATGGAGTCAGTTTGCTAGTGAAGAGCTTTAACAAGGAAAGGATGAAGGAGAACTTGGACATATTTGACTGGAAGCTAAGCTCAGAAGAGTCCCGAATGATTAGCGAAATTCCGCAGCGCAAAGGATTTCCCGGTGAGGAATTCATCTCCGACGATGGCCCTTACAAATCACTTGAGGCTCTTTGGGACGGCGAGATCTAATTATACATGATTCACTCTGCCCAACTTTTATCTATTTGTTATATTCATGATACGTGTCTTTTTATTTTCTCAACTTCTGCTTCTTTCTTTCCTACCAATGTTTTTAAGTTAGTCTAATGAGTTATCGTCTATTTTGTGATCGAATGTGCTGTGGTTAAGTTATTTTCAAATAAATGGGTCGTTGTTAATAAGTTGGCCGGAGGGCTTTTTTTTTTTTTTTTTTTTTTTTTTTTAATGTAAGCACCCCATGTGCACTCCTCCTATATTAACTAACCTATTACTAATTTTTTATGCCGGTCAAGGATCGAACCTTAGACTTATGACCCCTAAGCCCCAACCCCCTTTCCCTCACCATCGGGCAAGCCCCAATGGCTTAAGAAGACTGATAATTATCACTAGTACCATTGCTATGATAAATGGCACGGGTGGCTATAATGTGATCCTATTATGGCAAAAGTACACAAGCTATATTAATATTGAAAATAAGTGTATGACTCAATCGTATTTTCCACAAGAGCAAGAAGTTCAATTCTCATCACCGTAGAATATGAGAATCTGTCATATTTTTGTTCGCAAGGCAAGTCTATTGGTTACTTTATTAATATTCCGATGATAAAATTCAGAAAATCCGGTGGAATTTGAACTTTCTGATTGATAATTAGATGGTTATCAGTGAGTAACTAGGCTATTACTGATGGTAACCAACCGTAGACCAATGCGGCCAAGTTAAAAAAAAAAATGTACTTATTAGGATCATGTTAAAATAATAATATTTTTAAGAATAGTATAAATATATTTGAGAAAAAAGAAATGTCCCACAACAACAGAGACAAAATAATTTGTATTCGAAAAAATAATATTTTAGAGGGATGTACAAAAAAATATTAAATTAGGACGTTTTAAATCTGCACGGTACTTTATGGATCAAATTGACAAAAATATAATAAAATAAGTTGCATAATTGTCATCTACCATGCTTTTGAAATATGTCTTATTATTATATCCAAACATAAACACATTTCATTAAAGGAAAGAGGCGATATAACTTGCACAAACATTCATGCAGTGCGTAAGCAGGAATCTATCTAGGGCTTGTCCCATGCTTAATCTTACAATATGGGCTACTTTGACATGAAATTCAATTTTATCTTCCTCGTTATTTTTGTTTATTTAACCTTACTTTGTACACAGTCTTCTTGACTCCAACTCTGTCACAAATAAATAAATATGGCCTCAATAAGTATTATAAATGTTGCTAGCTAATTAAGTAGACCCACCCCACTAATTCTTTTGATCTGTATTGTGATGTTGTTCTTCAAAATTTGGTTCTCCAATTAATCCAGCAGGCTTAAGATCACCATCATCTTCCACCAAAAACTGAACCCATGAACAATCTGGCTGGTTCAATATATATATTCTGTTGCACACTATTGTTCATTGACGACCCTGTGGATTCATGTTTCATCAATGAATAAGATGGCTTTTCTCCACTCTGATCCCCATTGATGTTTATAGTATTGGCTTTCACTCTTGGTTCCGGAACAAGACGGCTTGTCGTTTCGAATTTTGAACTGCAACTGGATTAGGGTTGTTCCACAAGCCAAGAGTGGTGGGAAAGTTAAGTGGGATTTAATGCATTCGACATGTTCGAGAAAATGTCGCTTAGAACAACCGAATTAGGTTGGGAAGATCTGGGACATGTCACGTAGGGAGCGATGGTGGGGACTCGTATTTCCTCTTCTTTATGGGCCTAAGAGCAATCTTTTCGTTTGCATGTGGTCATGTACCAGCAGTACCTGGCCCTGAAGAGCATGGGATGAAACCTCTGCTCGAGGATCCCGTGTGCGCAGTCGCAGGCGATTCCTCGTGGGCAGAACCCGGACTTGAATTCGACGCAGGGAATGAAGCTGTACTTGTGGCACAATAGATCTCTCCTCCCGACATCGCCGTCGTGCAAGAAAGGGCACGGACTGCTTGGGAAGCTGCAAATAGTCCTTTTGCATGGCTTTATCTTGTACACGTATATCATGAACTGAGGAGTCTTGTTTAGCCAACCATGTAGATAGGAGACGGAGAAGTCCGAATTATTGTCATTATCATCTGTTGTTATTGCTTCCTATTTCGGGTTCTACATTTGTTGCTGCTTTGTTCTGTGGCCTTTCCTCGAGGTCAGAGACTAAGCAAAATATATATATATATATATATATATGAAATATTAAGATTAATGTGGTTATTTGATTAAACCTTTACAAAGCAAAGTGAAATTGGAAGGGTAAGGAGACTAGGAAGGATTAATTTTTTTTTTTTTTTCCGTTCAAAATTTTCTTTTCCAGCTTTCCTTATTTCCATTTGCTTGTCATGCAAAAATAACTAAATTGTGATAAATATATATATATATATATATATGTATATGTATATTATGGGTGTTAATTACTTCAAAATTTTTATGTTAATATACATATGAAGAACAACGTAATTGGGGTTAATTATGTTAATATACATATGAAGAACAACGTAATTGGGGTACTTATTAACATACATATATGGTGTTAATTTACTTCAAAATTTTTATGGTAATATGCATATGAAGAACAACGTAATTGGGGTACTTATTAACATACCGAGAACAATGGTGAGTTTGTGGTTTCCTTAAACGCATAGATCCGGCCAATTGCTAAAAGAAAGAACCGTGTGTTATCCTCAAGAAACTAAGTCTAGAGTTAAAATTCCTAAAGCAACAAAACACAATATACTTAATATAGAGTTAAAATTGCTCCAATATTTAGTGTAGAATGAAGCTCATGTGGGTAAAAACATATATGGTTCAGAAATCTAATAAGCACATTTCTTAAAACAACTTCTTGATTCAAACCAAATCTGCCTCCAATTAATTAATCTTTGAAAGTGCAGAAAAGTGGTATATTTTTCATAGTAGTGAAGGTCAAATATGAGTTTTGAATTAGCCAATCTCAAAATTGAAACAATAGGTTAAATTGTTATATAGATATATGTGTGTATTACACTAGTAAAAATTTTAGATTCGACGACAATTACTAAACCGTCGTCTAAAGTTAACAGACGACTAGACCGTTGTGTAATCCACCGTTGTGGAAAGCTTTAAGATACCACGACGGTTAATAAACCGTCGTGGTTAGGTGAGATTCCATGACAGTTAATACTGTCGTCGAATAGAGAAATAAGGCAGTAAAACTAACCAATGCGAAGACTTTACACAATGGTTTTTACCAAAAACCGTCGTAATACTTTACACAATGGTTTTTACCAAAACCATCGTGTAAATCCAACCTTATACGACGGTTTTGGGAAAAACTATCGTGTAAAGTAGGGTTTACACAACGGTTTTGGTGAAAAACCATCATGTAAAGTGGGGTTTACATTACGGTTTTGATGAAAAACTGTCGTGTAAATGGGGTTTACACAACGATCGTGTAAAGTCAAACATTAAGGGCCTGTTTGGTGTTTGAGTTTGAGTTAAGATTTGTAAGTTTAAATAGTGATTTTGGTTGACTTTTTCAGAAAGACAAAAAACTTTTGGGGAAAAAGACAAAAATTGAGTTGATGGTGGTGAGTTTAAACTCACCACCCAAACAGGCCCTAATTTTTAAAAAAATTTCACATTTTTTGGTGATTTCCCATGGGTCCGCCTAACCCGTGTGTTATCCAATACACGGCCTAGAATAGGATTGACAAAATAACAACTACATTGTATCAATACAAATATCATCCACTACAGTACAGTTTATATATCATATTTAATAAATTGCATGAATACAAATTTAGACCATGCGCCTCCCTAATCATATCTATGTCATCACCGGTATAAAAATGTTTTGCGTTGAAGTAAGTCTAATCCATAATTAGCATTAGAGACTATGTCTCTCATAAAACCTAAAACAAAAAAATCACATTCAACATTACCCTCTTGGCGAAGACTAGGATGAAATGAGATTTTTGTTTTATAGTCTCGTCTCTTTTTAATCCCTTCTCCAACTATAAGCTTTCTAGTCCATTAGAGCCCAAGCAAGTTTGTAAAAAATTCAAAATAATCAAAATGAATAATTCTATTTTGACATTTCATCGAGCATGTGGTAGGCGGAAAATAAAATGCATAGAATATAGGCTACAAAGATGTTAAATTGCCAATTCTCACATAATATAGTCTACAAAGAGCAACAAAATATATATATATATATATTTATATAAATTGAACAATAGTAAATACAAAAATTACACTCCAAAAAGTCAATAAAAAATTGTAAGTTGTATTTTTTTTTTGGAACTAACTCATCAAGAAATTTCTTGTTTCTTTCTCCACAATTTCTTAGCAACCAAACATTCCACGAAACCCTTTACCAAATTGTCTCAAACTTCAATTTCCCCAAAATAGCTAAACCACACAAGATTTAGACATTGAAAGACAACATTTTCGTTCAAGATAACTAGAAATTCAGCAAAAGAGTCACATAGCTTTCTCATAAGCAAAAGAGTCATGTTTTGTTTCCAGATGCCTTGTTGGGAAGACAGGGTAACAGCGGTGGCGGCGGGTGAAGGAGAGAGAGGGGAGGGTGATGGCCTTGTTAGGAGGAGAGGGCAGCGTCGGCAAGAGAAGAAGAGAGAGGGTAAGGCGTGCAGTTGCTGGGAGAAGAGAGCAGTGGCGGAAGTGAGAGGGAGGAGAAACCATCGTGTGGGCGAGAAGGAGAGAGGGGGAGGGCGGCAGCAGTGAAAGGGTGGAGGAAAAAGAGATGAAAATGAGAAAGGGTGAGGGCATGAAGAAAATGAGTTTAGTATAGGGTTTATGCATGAATTTCAATGTCCAAATTCAAAATTAATTTTTTTTTCCTAAAGTTTACACGACGGTTCTATAGAAACCATCATGTTACGTTGAGATTACACGACGGTTTAACAAAACAGTTTATTTAAACCGTCGTGTAATCTCTACTTTCAATTACGGTTTTTGTAAACCGTCATATAATAAAAAACTTACGAGATAGTGTTTCAAACTGTAAGCCGTCATGTAATAAAAAACTTACGAGATAGTGTTTCAAACCGTCGTCATATTTGAATTTTTTATGACGGTTTTTAGATAACTTGCTCCGTTATGTGTTTTTGACCCATTTTAGATGACGGTTTTTGCAAACCGTTGTGTAATCTCCGTCGTTCTTTTCCAACTTTTATAGTAGTAATTTGTACTTATGATGAGTTAGTTAGTCATAAGATCTATACATATACACACCTTACCCCATACGTACATATATACATACACGTACAAGTATATTTTGTTATAACATCTTATCCCTTTGCTCTCTCTCTCCGGCTACATTTTTACTTCACTAGTCACTTGTATAGTATATTTTATTATAATATATAAATATATATATATATATATATATTGTGAGTACTTGTTCCTATATATGTGTAATGTATATTATATATATATATATATATATATTTGTTACTTATCCAACTCAGAATTACATCCACTACTACAGAATGTAGATACCACGACGGTTTTTAACCGTCGTGGTAATATTTCCACGACGGTCATCTAACCGTCGTGGAATCCAGAGTCGTAGAATCTAAAAAGATTCCACGACAGTTCTTTACCCGTCGTGGAATAGGTAAAAAAAGTTTCAAAAATTAACATTTTGACAACTATACCACGACGGTTCTAACTAAAAACCGTCGTGGTAACAGTCGTGATAGATGCCATACCACGACGGTTATACAAATAAACTGTCGTGGTATTTAAGGTTACCACGACGGTTATGTATAGTACCCGTCGTGGAATATGTAAAAATAATACCAAAAATTAACATTTTGGCAAATATACCACGACTGTTCTAATTAACCGTCGTGGTATATTTTTGGTAAAATTAGTACCAAAAATTAACATTTTGGAATATGCGATTTACCACGACGGTTTATGTAAATAACCGTCGTGGTATATAGACTTAACACGACGGTCCGTGTATAAACCGTCGTGGTATATTTATTTCCACGACGGTTTCTGTTGTTAACCGTCGTGGTAGGTCGTGACGTATGCAAAAAAAATATCCATTCGTTTAATTGAACCATGCCAGTTCGTTCATTCCTGTTCATTCATTCATGACATGAAAAATTTAAGCAGCAAAGAATTAAATAATAACATAAATGATATAGCCGATACAATGTACATCAATTAATATATATAGAACTAATTAACTACTGCTATATATACAAAATTTAAACTAAATGCTTTGCCTCAGTATTGTATGAAGCTCATGACATATGTAGTCCACTCTTGCCTAACCAAATTCAAATCAGCTTCATTATAAGAAGTCTTGTTTTGCAATAAGGCAAGTCCATCGACGTTCAACGTTATTTCTCGCATGAACCCCAATACAAAATAGCCGCATTGCACATTTCCTTGCTGTATCGGGCATCGGGCAGTCTGAATCAACGTCTTGCAGTTGCGTCGCTTTGTTATTCCTCGTCCCACCAGCAATTTCCAATCGTTTAGTGCCCTAACAATTTAACAATTATCAATTATCATTACATCCGGAACAACAATTATGGAATGTAAAATTAATCATGGAACTATGCCGATCAAATAACATTTACAACGTAATTAGCTGTTGAAAATCTTCACCCGGATCG
The DNA here is from genome assembly GCA_009761775.1 of Ficus carica. Taxonomy (NCBI): domain Eukaryota; kingdom Viridiplantae; phylum Streptophyta; class Magnoliopsida; order Rosales; family Moraceae; genus Ficus; species Ficus carica. Next base: position 244,626 of record VYVB01000459.1, on the reverse strand, counting down.
TTTCCAAGAGGATTAAAATAGAGCACGGAGTCATCCCACGGATTAATAACAGCCAATATCCAATGTTGGCCGCTGTTATATGGCATGAGAACAAGCCTTCCCCTTGGTATGTTTGTTATGATCCGGATGATATTGTCGGCTCTCTCTCGAATGTAGGCTACGCGATCTACATTCTGTTGAACTGGCGAGACAAGGAATGGAGATATAAACACGAAACGTTGATCCAATCCTGCTCTTGCACAACAATCCGATAAGTAGCTGCAAAAAATTAAGTCAAACTTGTTACGTGTGCAAAATAAACATATATATCTAACTTTGACGCTAATTGGAACAATAATTAAGTATTGTTTAAGGAAAAAGCATTTACCTGATGTAAACCATTATACTGCTTGCACTGATTTCTTTAAAGGTTATGAAATCATATACATCTTCATACCCAATATATATGGGCATTTCATCGGATTGTTGTGGTGGGCACGAAATCTGGCTACCGTCACTCAAGGAACTTTGTGCGTAATAAGCCAGCGGTCTCAGTTCAATAGGAATTGCATCGAAGTCAAACGTAGGAGGTACTTCTTCTGCCGTTTGCTGTTGTACCTCCGGTTGTGAATGTAGTTTATTCCTCCCGGCTCTCTTTTTTATTCTTTTCTTTCCCTTTGCTTCCGGGTCGGGAGCTTGACTGGGACCTCGACTGGCTTGGCTTAAACTGCTCTGAATCACGACTAATTTTTTGGGCCAAGCAACAAACCCCCCGACAGCCTCTTCTATGTATGTGGCTTCATTCGTCGGAATCGGAATGAGTGCACGTTTCAATTTTGGGACACTGATTGTCACCCGCACATTCCCCGCGCCCAAAGGAATCCCATGGACTGTGTCGGTTGGAACATAGTCCATGTATGCCCTGCCTAGTGCAACCAAAACTTCTCCACCATTAATAAAATCAGTAAGGAAAAGTTGGCATTCCTTACTTTCATTAGGCATGGGCTGCGGATCCGGCGCGTCCGCGTCTTTCTCATTGAGTGTGCAACTCGCCTTGAAACTGTTGTGCTGATCAACAGTTTCTGGGGCTGCCTCCTCGGCCATCGTCTCACGGTTGATACCGTGCTTCGCACAAAGTTCCTGCACCGTTCTTTCCAAGGAAGCCAGCTGTCGTTTCATAAAGGAGACTTCAGGATTCTCCCTTGGTACGTGCATGGCATTGTAGTATTGCGCCTGCTTGACAAATTTCGATTGCCCACGAAGACGACCGGAATGCTCGGGATTGCCCAAAGACTTGGTCAAAATGTCTTCTGTCCCCACGGATTCGAAGCTTCCTTGGGTGTCTTGTTGTGTTAATTCGTCCTATAACAATTACACAATATGTTATTCATCCCGTAAACATAATGGAGACAATCTTAGACTTTATTTGAAATAGGATCCGTGGACTTACTATTTGATCGCCGATAATTTTAATCGATGGATTCTTGTACTCTCCATCGGGCTTGATCCGCGTGTCCCGCCAAATAACATGTCGGTCCGCATATGAACCCGTCTTTTCGAACTGCAATTTAGTAATTAAAGTTAGTAAACATAACTAACACATACTTCAAAATAAAATTTATATAGACTTTAAGCTTTTTTCCCAATTAATTAACGTACGATTTCTTGATCACGTTTCCTATAGCCGTCTCGGCCTGTGGTAGAACCGTATTTGCTCTTTTTCCGTCTCTCGATTCCTTGATCGGATAGCCTCTTGAAATCACCCGTCCGTCGATAGGTAATAAACCTTTCCCAATCGTCCTGGCTGATGGTTGGGTAATTTTTAACCACCTTTGCCGGTCGTTGCCAAACACTTTCATCATCAATATGATCCCTAACAAAGGCTTGGTAAAGATCATATCGAAAACATTTAGCCGACTCCCCACAGGACTTCAAAACTTGCTTTTTGTGTGATTCATCAACTGTGAATGAAGTTACAACTTCCAACCACACTTGTTCTTTCCTCGGTTCCAAATCAGCACTTCTGAAATCAGCAATCCAAATTGGAATGTGCTCCCGAGCTAGCACTCCAATCCAACTCTGTAATTCATCACCTTCCTTGCCAATTGGTTGGCCTTTTGCGTCAAACGAAACTTGAATTCGTTCTCCCCTCGTCCTAACAACGTGCACTCTTTTAAGGAGAGTTGCTCTTCGTTTTCCCTCCTCGTCGGCATTAAATCTTGAAGAGTTGGTTCTTCGTGGTTTTCCAACTTGAGTTTGGGTTGAAACTTCTTCTTGTTGATCTTTTGACATTGTAAATCAATCTACATTGGCACAAAACACCAAATGTGTATGACAGGGGCATTTAATCGAACTTGTACTTTACAAACAATCACGACAACCAAGAACATTAATTTTATCCGGAAATTTCACAAATCCGAGCCTAACCAACCACACAAAGAGGCATTTAATAAACCACGTAATATGCAAACATTTAACTCAGAAAATGACATTCTTAACAAATCCGAGCCTTACCCAACCATTTCAAATCAATATAAATCACAAACACAATACCCAAGGACCGAAAATGTTATCTCTGGCTTTTGCCCATTTCGGCCTTTAGTGTAATCAAGTTCGACACCCATAATCAACAATCACAATCAATTATTTTCGACTTAGTTGACCGAAATTACCCACATTCGTGCATTACCCAAGCAATATGCATCACAACTTACCGGATATGGAGATAGTGGGTTGTGGTCGGCGAGAGACACTGGGAAAGTCCGAAATCAAGCGTCGTTATTGGTGGAGGAGTTGCGTCGGAGAATGGAGGAAACTGAAAGACGATGGCGTCGGAGTTTGAGTGTTCAGAGAGTTTGTGAAGATTTGAAAGGGAGGGAGAGACGAGAGAGAACTGGAGAGAGTTTGGGAACAAGGCTCGGGATGAAATGGGTTTGGGAGAAAGGGGTTTTTTTTTAGGTTTTATTAAAAGCGGCAAAAAATTGAACAGTTCCAAAAATTTCAAAAATTGCCGCTAAACAATATACCACGACGGTTTATTTAAAAACCGTCGTGGAAATATATCCTACCACGACGGTTAAATTTCACCCGTCGTGGAATTCGACATACAACGACAGTTTTTAAAAACCGTCGTGATAGGATATGCATTTGCAGCCACCGACTATCTACCACGACGGTCAACAAAAGAAACGGTCGCGAATAGATAAACAACCATGACGGTTTTTTTCACTGACCGTCGTGGTAGATTGTCTACCACGACGGTTTTTTTCTGACCGTCGTGATAGGGTCAGTCGCCGCCTCAACTACCACGACGGTTTTTAATCTGACCGTCGTGGAATTAAGGACTACCACGACGGTTTTTTAAGACCGTCGTGATAGGTTCAGTGCTAATTGTTCCCCTTATAGGGTCAGTCGCCGCCTCAACTACCACGACGGTTTTTAATTTGACCGTCGTGGAATTAAGGACTACCACGACGGTTTTTTAAGACCGTCGTGATAGGTTCAGTGCTAAATTTTCCCCTTATCTACCACGACGGTCAGCTAAAAGACCGTTGTGGTATATTTCTACCACGACGGTTAGAAAATTTCACCGTCGTGGTATATTACATACCACGACGGTTTTTCTGAAAAACCGTCATTGTAGGTTAGAAATTTACACAATAATTTTAAAATTGTTAATATAATCCCTTTCTGTGGCAAAACCTGTATGTTGTGCAATAAAATATTGTGGATTATTATTTGCTTCCATAAGTATTTGCATGTATAAATAATTCCCATATAACAATGCGGAATGAAAAAACCGTATCTAATTAAATGTTTACAACGTACATAAGAATTAAAGATTTTGGTAATTATTATTTTTCTGCTTTTTTTTTCGGCTTCTCAACACGTGTCCACTCGACGTCTAATCGAAGTAAATGTGATACATCATCGTCAAAATCATCAATCTCCTACACCGGTGGCAAACCCGTTGTAAATGATGGAATGTCGGTGCCATCGTCAATATCTTTTTGGCCATCCCGGATCATTCTTGACTTCATTGGCACAACAAAAGACAACTCTATATCTGCGGGATCCGTTGTATAAAATACTTGTACCGCTTGTGACGCCATGATGAAGGGATCATTTTTGTATCCCAATCGCCTAAAGTCCACCACTGTCACGCCGTCACTATCAACCTTAACATAATTATTGTCAGCCCACTTGCATTTAAAGAGTGCTATTCGCAAGCCGCAATAATCAAGTTCCCAAATATCCTCAATGAACCCAAAGTAATTCATGGAACTAAAGACCGGATTCTTGTCCTTTGCGGATGAAATATGCATAGACTCGGCCCGAAGGGTGACACCACTATTCTGTACGGGATGCTTCTCATCTCTATCCCGAGTGTAGAAGGAGTTGCCATTGACAAGGTACGATGTATATCTTGTGACTATCGATGACGGACCTCTAGATAGCTTCATTACGTTTTGTGAAACACCAAGCTTCGTATGCAAATATTTTCTTATCCACTCCCGGAATGTCCGATTCTGCTCATCTTGAATCCACTTCTCACTTCTTCCTTTTCTTGGATTCGCAGCTCTTATTTCCGCCATATGAACCTGAAAGAAAGGCTCCATTTCCTTAGCATTGTGCAAAACATACAAACAAGCTTTTTCTCATTCATCTTGATTTACTGATGAATGAACGGCCACGGATAGTCCTTTCGACGTAAATAGCCCGCTTGTTGGCAACCCTATTGGTTCCGCGTTGGACATATACTCAGAGCAAAATTCAACTGATTCCTCGGCTATGTAGTTTTCCACTATACAACCCTCCGGCCTATTTCGGTTCTTCACATATCCCTTCAAGACCTTCATGTACCTTTCAAAAGGATACATCCACCTCAAATACACCGGGCCACATAACTTAACTTCCCGAACTAAGTGCACACATAGATGGATCATTATATCAAAAAAGGCTGGTGGGAAATACTTCTCAAGCAGGCACAATGTCATAACCAATTCCGATTGTAGCGAATCTAGCATCATTGGATCAATTACCTTGGAGCATATTGAATTGAAAAATGAGCATAACTTCGTAATTGAGTATCTCACATCTTTTGTTAAAACTCCCCGCAAAGCAAGAGGTAATAATTGTTGCATCAAGATATGACAATCATGTGTTTTCATTCCAACGAGCCGCAAATCTTTCATCGACACCAACCTTTTGAAGTTGGAAGAGTACCCACTCGGCACTTTCACGGATGCAAGCCACTCACAAAGCTTTCTCTTCTCCTGTCTGGATAATGTGTGCTTTGCTGGCGGTAAGTAAGTGCCGTTCGATCTTTTCTCGGGGAGCAAATTCGTTCTAATCTTCATCTCTTGAAGGTCCAACCGTGCCTTTTCACCATCTTTAGTCTTATTCGGAATGTCAAGCAACGTGCCCACTATGGATTCACAGACGTTTTTCTCAATATGCATAACATCTAAGCAATGACGCACGTAAAGTGACTTCCAATATGGAAGTTCAAAGAAGATTGACTTCTTCTTCCAAGGTCCATCGAGGACTGGATCCTTACGTTTCCTCTTTCCCAAAACAACCTTCACATCTTTAACCATCTCAAATACATCCTCGCCAGTCAAAATCCGAGGAGCGATTCTTTCTTCGGTATTGCCATCAAAAGCCTTCTTCTGTTTGCGATATCGATGATTTTTCGGCAAGAACCTCCTGTGACCAAGGTAAACGGTTTTCTTACCATTCTTCAACCGGATGGAAGATGTTTCCTTCATACAAACTGGACAACCGATAGCACTCTTCATAGGATAACCAGATAGGTTGCCAAGTGCAGGAAAGTCGTTAATTGACCAAATCAACATTGCGCGAAGATTGAACGTATCTTGACGGTAAGAATCTCTGACTTGTAAACCATCATCCCACAACCTTTTTAGGTCATCGATTAATGGTGCCAAGTAAACATCAATGTCATTCCCCGGTTGTTGAGGGCCTGAGATCAATAATGTCAACATCAAGAACTTCCGCTTCATGCAAACGTCTGGAGGGAGATTGTAGTTGACAAGTATGACTGGCCAGGTACTATGCCGACTACTCATGTTACTATGCGGGTTCATTCCATCCGTCGACAAACCGAGACGTAAATTCCTTGGTTCTGCACTAAAATCTGGATGATTGTCATCAAAGGTCTTCCATTGCGGTGCGTCGGCCGGATGCCTAAGCTTGCCATCGTCAACACGTTTATCATGATGCCATGTCAAACTCTTAGCATGCTGTGCATTACGGAACAAACGGCGGAAACGTGGAGCTGGTGGAATGTACCTTAACACCTTCACCGGCACTCCTTTACTACCATTCGATGGCACCTTGCCCTTCTTCCATCTTGACTCATTACAAACCGGACATTCATCTAACTCTTCATATTCTCTCCGGTAAAGCACGCAATCATTTGGACAAGCATGTATCTTCTCGTATTCCATTCCCAACGTGCTCAACGTCTTCTTCACCTCGTACATACTAGGTGGCACTTTGTTATCCTCCGGTAAAACATCTTTTAGAAAAGCTAAAAGAGTCGTGAAACTAGAATTCGTCCACCCTCCCGACGCTTTCATATTCCATAATTTAACCAATGCCCCTAATTTTGTATATTTTGTACACCCGGCATACAAGGGCGTTTCGGCATCATTAATCATTTCCTCAAATAACTCCGGACGGTGCACAAAGTTTTCTTCCAAATCATTAATCATATTGTACATATTATTACCAACGTTTTCGTCAACAATGTTTTCCTCAACAATAGGCTCTTTACCTTTAGTACTAGTCGATGTTCTCTTAATATGGACAAAATCTTCGCCATGTAAATACCATGTTTGGTAAGAACAAATTATCCCATTAGCGCGCAAATGCCCTCTAACATCATCAATGGAATGGGATCTATGATTACCACAAACTTGACACGGACACCGAATCTTATCGTCTTGTGTATGAGATTTGGCAAATGACAAAAATTCTTCAACACCATCTTCTTATGCTTTAGTCAATCTATCAAACCACATCCATTTCCTATCCATGATTTGCGCGCAAATCCTAAACCAATAAATCAAAGCCCTCGAAGTCAATAGGTGTGCATATTTTTAAATTGCACGCATGAATATCATTTGCATTTAATTAGTTACGTTATATATAAATAGTCCCAGCACATGCATTAATTAAATCAACAATATATTTACTAAAAAAATCCAAAAAACATAACATAATTAACTACTACTATAAATACAATTAAAAAACCGGCCCGGGTTATTTAAATAAATACCAAAATCCAAAAAAAAAATTACATCGTAATTTTAAAAATACATTTATTTAGGATTTAAATAAAAAATCCAAATGTAAAAATACATTGATTGTGATCACTAAATTAAACACTTTTCAGTATTTAACGTATAAAAGGAATCCAAAAAAATACAAATTAAAATTAATAATCTGGGTTCGTAAATAAAAAATTAGCACTTCTGAAAACATCAAAAAGATAAGTTAATTTGGGTCATCATGACTTACAAGAATGATGATCGACCAGTACTGGTGGTGGGTGGGGTCTAACAGCGGCGTATGGAACTGTTGTCGGAGCGATCTGGTATGAGATTTGTTCACTTAGAGCTGGTGTATCGATGTGGGAAAAACAGAGCTTCTCGAGCTGCGTGCTATGACTGAACAAAAAGGGGGAATTTTTGACTTCCACGACGGTTTTCATAGAACCGTCGTGGAAGTCAATAATTCCACGACGGTTTTATTTAACCGTCGTGTAATATTCTAGACTTACACGACGGTTTTATTTAACCGTCGTGGAATCGTCTGACTTCCACGACGGTTCTATGAAAACCGTCGTGGATGTCAATAATTCCACGACGGTTTCCTGGAAACCGTCGTGGAAATAGATACTTCCACGACGGTTTTAAAAACCCGTAGTGGAAGGATAGACTTCCACGACGGTTTTCGGAGACCTACTGTTGTTCCGTGTTTTTGGCTCAGTTTCCACGACGGTTTTTGAATAACGGTCGTGGAATCTCCGTCGTGGTATCCACATTCTGTAGTAGTGAATTAACATACATAGACTTTTTTTGATTACTTAAACTTTAAAAGAGTTCAAAATTTAGGATTTTTTTTTTATAAAGCGTAATATAATTAAATTAAATCTTATAAATAAACTTTATTACCTGGTAAAACTTGTTCATACTAATTTTCCATGCATACGTAACGTAACTTACTATCATACTTAATAGATATTGTTTAACTTACGTAACCATAAAAATCTACCTTATCCTTACTTATAACATAGGTCTTGAATTAACATAACTTTAATATATTACAAAACTCATATTAATAATCAAAATAATTACGGAAAGATTTGCGCCATAGTTGTATCTCATATCGCCCTTCATACTGTCTCAATCGCCTGCAATGATCATCAAGTCAGGCCACAGGTTTCTTAACTATAATATGAAAATAATCTGATGAGTTTGAGCTCAACAAGTACCAACATAACTCGCAAAACAAAGCAATCATCAATAATATATGCATGACCTGTATATGTTTAATTATGGCAATTACAATGCATAATCCAATTATAATTAATTATGGATTATGTTTCATTACGGATTTCTTATCTTGTCTTAACTTATCTTAGCTTACGATGTGGGCCCTAATGTATGTACTGGTTACGCTCAATCATCGGGAGATTAGGATTTGCAAAGTCCTAGCTTATCTTAGCTTAAATCAAAGGCCCTTGTGTACGTTCGTTTATTTTTTATTTTTTTTCCTTTCCTGATATTATCGTTCACAAGAAGTTTTTACTACCTTTTCTGCGAAACGTTATTTCATTTATTAATTTTTTTAGGAATTAGTATTTTAATCTATTAATTGAAACCATTTTCACCTTTTGGAATGTGCATCTCAAATGTGGACACCAGGTACGATTTTAAATTGTCCATTCTATTGGAGAAAAATGTTTCTTTTAATGGAAACCCAAGTTTTGATGTTTTACAATTTCACAAACATTTCAATTTTAACTTGATCTAATAGTCTAAAATATGGTCAATGGTCTGCTATAATTACTACAATCAGCATCATTAGTGACAACATTATTAGTGACGACAAATGTCGTTGCTAATAATTTCTTATTTGCGAAGACAACTCGTCACAAATAATTGTTGCAAACCCTTTTTTATATCGTCACAAATAGAACCAAAAACGTTACGTACATATTTGCAACAACTAGTCATCGTAAATTGTTAAAATGGTGCCAAACACAAAGTGGCACGAGCCAATTGGCGCAAATAATAGCCATTTGCAACAACACATGTCGTCATAAATAATGATGTGTAATGCAGCTGGCATCGGCTAGAAAGATATTTCTTTGGGGGGAGGGGGGTGGGTTTTGCACTGACATTGTCGTCGCAAATAGTGTTTTCATCTAATTTTTGCGTAAAAAAAGGCCAAAACTTTGGCGGTTCCCCAAATATTATTTTCAACGACATGAAAAAATGTCATCGCAAAAAGGAACCGTCCCAAATAAAAGGCAGTTATTTAAATATGGGAGAAATTTTGGTGAAAAGTAATAGCGACAACAGGTTTATGTTTTTTTATGAGTTAGTATTTAAGTAGAAATATTGTTAAAATTGAAATTTGTTATTATGAATTTAGAATTGTGATTTGACTATGTTGACGTTATGTTAGTTTTAAAATTGTAAATAGTGCTATACATATGTTCATGGTTATATTTAGGTTAGTGAGTAAAGTTTAGAAATCGGACAAAAATCAATAATTTGAAATCACTATTGCATTCGTTAGAAGTTTAGAAATTAAAATGGGTTTCTTTAAGTTAGAAAACCTTTAAGATAATTTAAAAAAAAAAAAATATGTAAGTTATAGTGTTTGTATATATTCTAAGTTTTTATGGTTCCGAATCGTGATTTTGGATTGATAAAATCAAACAATCTAGTAAAATTGTCACAAACCGTTTTCAAGATGTTGGATTTTGGATTTTTGAGAAAACGGAATTTTTATGGGCAAAACTAGATTTGTTGATTACATGAAAGTTTTAGATTGTTTAAAAACAATAATTCTTGTAAGAAAGTTTTGTCAAAATCTCTACAGTTTGAAAGATATAAATTTTTAAAGAAAGTCTTAAAAATGGGGGCACTGAACAGCCACTGCACAGCCCAGCAGCTTTGGGCACTGCAGAATAATAAATTAGGTGATTTAAGGAGACACTTTATTTTAGAAGAATTCTATATTTAAAAGATATGGAATACCGATTTTGATACAAAGTTAGGAAAATGGGTTAGAGCTTACTAGTTCAATTTTTATCTAGTTAATTGGAAAATTTTAGATTTTAAATTGTGAGATTTTAGAGGTATTATATACTTTGAAAGATATGGAATTTTATTTTATAAAGTGTCAAAATAGTAATTTTGACACAAAGTTAGAAAACGGAGTTAGATTTTCTAACCCGATTTTTATGTTGAAAAGAAAGTATTTTACTTTTTTAAGAGATATGTATGGATTTTCAAAAATTTTAGAGTATACAAAGATTTAAATTCCTTTATTCAAATTCTATTAAGTTTGATAGAATTATTTTTTAGAATAAAAAAAACATCACAACCTTATAAGCATATTTGGTAAAAAATTACTATAAGATATCCTTTAGCAAAAAGGTGTTTAGATTAGTTTAAATCCAAGGGGTATTAAGTTAATGCTTGTCAGTTAGAAAGATTTAGACTACATAGTAGTTTAACGTGTGGAAAAACTGTGTGCAAGGTAAGCACAATTCTTGCCTACAGTATGTAAATATTACTATTATCAATCTATGCATTAGGCACATGCTATGTTAGGAATATTTTGCCTATGTTCATAAAGTGATAATATGTATACTATGAATTATGTGATTGCCATGTTCTTAGTATGTACCATGATATGTTATGACATGCCACAATCACGTATATGACACACTTATATTTATGACATGGTTCACAAGTATGCCACATTTTCATTCTTGCCGCACTTTTACTAGCATGCTACGTAAATGTCATACTTTACATTTTTACCATGATTTTAAATTTATGTCATGGATTACCGTGTCATGTCATTGCATCATGACTAATAAGTTTAGATTTAAGGAACGTAAGTCTTAGACTTAGTTTCTGAATAAGACTTTAAAATTAGGCATATGAAAATTCAGTTATGTTAAAGACTATGACTAATTTAAGACAATTTAGAGTGTCGTAACAACCTCCCTTTAGATAGAGGAGGATTATGTTTATGATATGACCTGTACTAGTCCAGTTTATGATCTCGATGTTGTTAGAGACCTTGCAATCCTAACTTCCCTTTGATCGCACGTACCCGGTACGTACACATAGGGCATGCATAAAAGTAAGATAATGAGTATGCGATTGAAGATGATGTACAAACGAAGGCGGTATGGATACTCTGCACATTTTGTTCTGTAAAAACTATTTTAAAAATTATTATTATAATTATTGTTATATTTTAGAATTACATAGAAAAAGTTTATGACATGTAGAACCTTATATAAACTATTTTAGAAAATTTCTCATGTGTATAAATAAGTTAAGAGAATTCATATTATAAGACAGTTTTAATGTTAAGACGTTATATTAAAAAAAAAAAATTTCTATTACGAATTTTCAAGTATTCAAGTCTAAGTAATTAAGAATGAAGTTTAAGTATAAAAACTAAGTTAAGTAATGACTTTACAAATACAATTAGTGACGACATTTTTCAAAACATTGTCACTAATAACGGTTGCCACAACAGCAGAAGTCAACTTTCCGACGAGAGATTTTTATAGCAACTACTTCACGTTGCTATAGAAATATGATTTAACAACGACTTTTGTTGTCGTTGATACAAATAGATTTAGTGACGGGTATGTAGCGACGACAGGTTGTCGCTGATAAATTTTTAGCAACGACTCGGTATGTTTATCTCGGATGAATGTTGTCGCTGAATAGTCTTTTTCCTGTAGTCCAACTACTTTAACAGTTCAACACACAACAGTCATATCACTAGCAAGAAACCAAACTTTCTTAGATTTGTTCTCTATCCTCTGCGTTTTGATTTAGATTTTTAATAGGAACATATACTCAGGATTAGCAATGAGGATAAATATATATATATATATATAAACTACTCAAAATTTTTTATCTTCACTCATCCTCGTCACTGAGATAAACATCATTTTTCATGCTCAATTCTTCTTTTTTCTTCTTGAAGTTCAACATAAGATGCTTTTGCAATAGGAAACATTAAATTTCTTACTTTATGTCATAAATTTGTAATAAATGATTATCAAAGATGGTTTAAAAGAGCATTATATTTTACTAATTTTGGTAGAATTGGCGAAACATTTTTTATGAATGGGAAAATTATCTTCTAAATTAAATTCTTTGAAATTTTGCAAATCTGAATAATCACATTCACTTTGTCATTTAAACTTATTGCTGAAGCGCTTCACTCAGTCACATTCACTTTGTATCTTCTTAGAATTGGTCAAGATCTCCCGCCTAAATAGAAGTTAGAACATAATAAATACATGATGCAATAGTTCCAATAAAATTGAGACAAAGTTAATCAAAGAAATTAGTAGACCTTGAAATCTTGTTTTCTCCGCGTTGACGACGACTCAGCATACTTGATGTTATTCCAGTCGAAATATTCCAATGATTATTTTATCTTGAACTTTCATGAAAGACAAAGTTAATCAAAGAAGTTCATTTTTGTTTTAATTTTTTTATTTTGCACTTTCATGAAAGAAAATGTTAATCCACTTAAAAATTTTCTACTTTTTTTTGTTATAATAATTTTCCCTTAAAAGAGTAGAAAATTTGATGCCTGGTTATATTTGATGGATTGAAATAGATTCCTATGTTTTTTTTTTCTCTCTGTTTAATATATAGTTAGTCACAAAATAAAAACACCTACATATTTTTAAATACACTGAATTAGACCACAATAGAATTTATTCTTCTGTAAATATTCGATTAAATAAGAAATAAATTCCATCAACTGTTGACTAATAATGGATAATTATGAATAATTAATATAGTCACATTCATTTATTGTGTATTTTGATTTGTCAATACATTGGTGAGAATCTATCAATATTTAAAACCTCGACATTTGGAGATATACACTCACTTTTCAATTTTCCCACCGAAATAGCAATTAACACTCAGTTAACGCGACACAATGGTTCGGATTAATAAGAAACAAAGTTAATCAAAGAAGTTAATGCACACCTTGAAAAGTTGTTATCTACTCTTGAATTCAAATCTGTTATCCCAAGCCACTATCTCATTCGCTGTCCTCCTAATAAATTATTTTGTTGACGTTTAAATCTATTGTCTCCTAAGAGATAAGCCTTATGAAATATTTAAATTACAAATGTTTGATATCTTGAATATAGACTTGAAAATGAACTCTATATCTGTTAATGAAAGTTTATTAGACATTTTTTAGTCTCTCAAAACTGTAAAAAAATCCGCAATGTATCGTTTTCTAATACAGAATGAGGAAGCGCTACATTCCCACTCACTGTAGCAAGTGGGTGATTTCAATAGTGTATGGGAATTTAGGAATTTTCCCCCCTCACAATTAAAGGTCCGTTTGGAGGGACTTTTGGAGATGAAATTTTGTCGTTGAGAATTTTAGAATTGAGATAAGATTTGGAAATGTGAGTTTGAGGTAAAAACTTTTGAAAAAAAAGTTATATTGGAGTTTTGCATTCAGTAGAAGAATAATTGGAAAAAAAATTAGTGAAATAGTAAATTTTTGGAAAAGACTTTTGGAAACCCAAAACTCCCCCAAATGCCCAGTTACAAACTAGAAGGTATTCCACCGTTTGAAAAAATGCCCCCAAACAGGATCTAAATGTCTAGTTGTTTAAACTTTCAGATCTTTATGTGTATATATACCAGGGTTGGATCCTTTTTTTGGCAACCTCGAATTTATTATCTCTTATCTTTAGAGTTAAGGTATCTATCGCCGAAAAGGATTGGAAACATTAAGAAAGACCAAGTTGTTTGAGAAGATTTAATCCAGTTCCCACAGCACATCAATTAATTCAAAGAGAAGAAAATAGCGAGGAGGATAGAGTGGTTGGGACTTCCCAAGATCATTTTCCGTATATAGTTTTTGAAAAATTACAAGGAATCATGTAATTTATATAAAAAAAAAAAAAACGAATAATATGAAACCTAGTTTGTTTGTCCATCTCTCTTTCAATTGACTCATAATCAACTTAAATCACAAGATTTCATGCATGACACTATATTTTAAGAGTTGATCAACAGCACAGTCATATCACTAGCTAGCATGAAACTCACCTTCAAACCTAATTATTTTTCCTTTTCAAACCTATATATGTGTCAAATATATTTCACTTTATGGTGATTAAAAAAAAATGCTAATAAATGATGATAGAATGAAGGATTAGAAAGCCTTTCAGTTGTACTAATCCTGGTTCTATAATAACACATTGTTCACGTAATAGCATTGGAGACGCTTTTTTTGAGAGCGGGAAAGTTGCCTTTTAAAATAAATTTCTACGGCTTCGCTCTTGTAGAATTGATCAATTGTCTGCACTTTGTCATGCAAGCGTAATGTTGAAGCAGTTCACTTTTTGTTTTGTTATTGTTTTTGTTTTTGTTTTTTTGTTTTTTGTTTTTTGTTTTTTGTTTTTTGTTTTTTTTAACGAAGAACTTGACTCTTGATATGCTAAGAAAGGACTGGCCGTAATTTGTTCTTATCTACATAAAATTTGTCAAGTTTACCACCAAAATAGCAACTGAATGCAATTTATATGATGTAATAGTTCGAATAAGAAAGAGACAAAGTTAATCAAAGAATTTCGTACACACCTTGTAAAGTCATTGTCTCCTCATGTATCCTCGAACTGACATCCCATGTGTTGTCTTTTTATTAAGTTTTGACATCTCATTAAAATTTCACACTTAAAGAGCTTAACTAAAGAATAAGAGTTTGACGAATAAAACCTTAGCTCTTTTCTTTGTAACTTTGGTCTAAGTTTGTGATGCGTTTACTTATCAGTAATTTGGAGATATATGATAAGCCACAAGAAAAAAGAAATCAGGTTTCACGGAAATAAATTCTAGAATTTTATTAATAAAGTACTTACCAATTGATTTGCATATTAATTATATTTCTTTACTACTATATACTTTGCTAAAAAATTTAAATGATCTTACAACAAAATAAGTATGATTACAAAGTTTACACTTATTGGAAGTAAATGATTTATTAAATCTAAGTAATATTACGTAAGTGGTTGATTAATCCCTATTTTTGGCTTCTGTTAAAGGACTGAAAATGCAGCTCCATGCTTGTTCTTCAGTCTAAATTTTGGGAAAGTCTGTGGTAGAGTCCCTTTTTAGGGGCTCTACCACAACTTACGGTAGAGTCACTTTTTAGACCGTTAAGATTTAATCGAACGGTTCAAATGTTGATGGTGTATCATATTATTATACACCTTGCCTTACATAATCCTTCTCACCCAAAGTCTTCTCCGTCGCCGGCGATCTTCCCACCGCCGGCGACCGACGCCGGCGACCACCTCCGGCCGCCGTCCGGCTACCTGTCGCCTGCGATTTTCTCCCTCTTCTCTTCTCCTCTCTCCCGCGGCGACCACCTCCGGCGCCCCACCGCCGGCCGGCCGCGGCCACCCCCCCTCTCTCTTCCTCTTTCTCTCTCTTCTCT
This sequence comes from Ficus carica, assembly GCA_009761775.1. Taxonomy (NCBI): domain Eukaryota; kingdom Viridiplantae; phylum Streptophyta; class Magnoliopsida; order Rosales; family Moraceae; genus Ficus; species Ficus carica. The sequence goes on along the minus strand of VYVB01000459.1, from coordinate 228,861 downwards.
TCTCTCTCTCTTCCCCTTTCTCTCCCTTCTCCTCTCTCCTCTCTCTTGCCGCCCCCCACCCCCGGCCCACAGCCCCCCCTCCCCCGCCCCCCTGAACCCCCCCCAGAGACCTCCCCCGGCCCCCTCTCTCTTCCTCTTTCTCTCTCTTCTCTTCTCTCTCTCTTCCCCTTTCTCTCTCTTCTCCTCTCTCCTCTCTCCTCTCTCCCGCCGCCCCCCACCCCCGGCCCCCAGGCCCCAGGTCCCCCGGTGGCCCCCCCACCCCAGGCCCCCCTCTCCCGGCCTCCCCCCACCCCCCCGCCCCCCGAACCCCCCCCCCCCCGAGGACCTCCCCCGGCTTTCTCTATTCGATCGGGGGGTCTCGGGGGGGGGTTGGGGCGAGGGGGGCCTCGGGGGCCTCGGGGGGGGGGGGTCGGGGGGGTAGGGGGAGGGGGGCCTGGGGTCGGGGGGGTAGGGGGAGGGGGGCCTCGGGGGGGGGGGGTCGGGGCGAGGTGGGCCTGGGGGCCTTGAGGGGTGTCGGGGGGGGGGGTCGAGGGGGTGGGGGGAGGCCGGGGGGGGCCGGGGGGGCCTCGGGGGGTGCCGGGGTGGCGCCGGGATGGGGTGGTCGGGGCCGGCGGGGCTGGGGAAGAGAGAGAGAGAGGGGAAGAGAAGAGAAGAGAGAAAAAGGGGAAGAGAGAGAAAAAATTCCGTTGCCGGCAGCCGGAGTTGGTGCCGGAGGTGAGTCACCGGCGTCGGTCGCCGGCGGCGGAAAGCCGGTGGCGATGGGAAAGATTTGGGGTGAGAAAGTTTATATGAGGTAAGGTTTATGATAATATAATGCACCCCTGATATGTCAACCGTTCGATTTAAATCGAACGGTTAAAAAAAGAACTCTACCGGTAGGGTTTGTGGGAGAGGCTCTACCACAGCCTCTCCCCTAAATTTTATTCGGAAACTTTTCCGACAGTACTTTCGGACAGTGTAAAATGTCTATTTTTGCTCTAATCCACAAACAACTAATATATTCATACTCTAAGTATTCCATATGGTCTATAATTATACTTGGATCATTGTATGGTCATAAAACACTATCTGGTTTTCTGAAATTATAGTACGAGTTAAGGTGCTACACGGTACAGGAAATTTTCCTGTTTTGCTTTGATTTTCAAACAACTGATATATTTATTTCCTAGCAGTGTCGTAGAGCCTATAGATGCTCTTTACTTATTAATTGGTCATAATTCAATATTTGACTACTTGAAATTGTAGTATGAGACAAAATTACACAGTCCGGGAAATTTTTTCGAACAGTGACAAAATTGACCCAAATTACTTATTTAAGGTTCTAAACGTCAAATTGAATCAAATTGTGACCTTGTTGTATCAAAACCCTAATTTCTCCTATACTATACTAAATTCATCAGTCCAGAAATTATACTGGTTGGGTTAGGGCTTTCCATTGTTTTGTTGTCATGGTGATTTTCATAATTAGTCATAGACTTTCAAAGCTTGTTCATACTATTCATACATTTGGTACTAATTAACACACAATTTTTGCAAGGTATGCTAATCTAGCACTCGACACAATATTTCACTATACCGTGTACTTGTTGGATTATATTGGACATTTTCATGAATTTGATGTCCAATTATAATCTAAATAGAAACATTTCACTTTTACTGTAGCAATTAAAGTTTCCCAAACATAACTCAGCTCAGTAAAATTATTACAGTGTTAAATTACACTGTCTATGCTATTACTGACATTAAACTTTGGAAATTATGAAATTTGGATTCATTACGAGAAAATTCTTTTTTCCATCAATACATGAGATTACCAAAAAAATTCAAGACTTGACCTCTTTCTAACTAAGGGGTTAACTTTGAAAAATTATTATTATTGTAATAACTAAATTTTTACGATCTTACGTTCTCTTGTAAAGAAACTTATGTTATGTTTTAAAGGTATTTATGAGAAACCTGAGGCAAGGTTTTTGTGTGAAATTTTAAGTTCTCGCGATACTATGAGACTTGAAAATAATTGCTTAACTCAGAACGTATCATTTTGAGTCAGAAGAAGAGAAAATTTTACGTCTGCATGATTTTGCATGGCGGTCAAAGTTTGACCTAAAAAGTCAAAGTTGACCTAAAAAGTCAACATTTGACTAGAAAAGTCAACCATGTGATAATATTGTTTTATGAACAAGCAGTATGGAAAATATACTGCGAAAAATCATGTTCCAGACAAGATAGCAAGAGTAAGATTTACAATCACCCTAGAAAAAATCAAGCACATAAAATTGGGATATTTTGGGCCAAAGGACTTCAAATTACAAGAAAATTTTTATACAGTCAAATTTTACACAGATAAATTTTGGACTGCAGTTTAGTGACAAAATACTGTTAATAATAAGTTAACAGTATTGAAAATATCTGTGTTAGCATGAATATGGACTGTTTATTAAGGAAAAAGCCAAACAAGTTCTAAAGGTGATTACATCACCTACTTTTTGAATTATGACCTCATTAAGGAATTAATAAAAATTTGGAAAGGATTTTTGGCTCTAGAAGGCTCCATTGGCCGGCCACCTCATGGGGTTATCAACCAAATATTAAAAATTTTGGGGTAAATTTCACAAATAAGCAAAGTTCTTCAACCCCTATAAATACCCCTTGAGCCTATTCATTTTATTCAAAAATTTGGGGAGGTTCTTGCCAATTTTCTTCTTGAAAATCAGCAGCCAAGGAAGAGAGAAAGAGGAAGGAAAATCAGAAATTTTTTTTCGGGCTTTTGTTCCTAAGGGTTCGGTTTTGCTCTAGGGGAAAACCCAAGGGAAGTTTAGAAAATTTTTAGGTCTTTTGGGGTGTGAAGCCGAAGGAGAAAGGGAGAAAGGAAAGCTGAAATTTTTGGGGTCAAACTTTGGTGAAGAGTTCGGCTTGGAGAGGAGCAACCAAGGAGATCAACCAAAATTTTTTTGGTGCCAATTGGTGGAGTAGCCGTGAGCCAAGGGAGCTAGGGGGAGGAGGAGATTTTGTGACCAAACTTGACTTTGGTCTAAGGTAAAATCTAGAGCCGTAACTCTCTTAATTGAGTTCATATTTAAGGTAAAAAGATGATTCAATTTGGTTGTAAGGACATAAGTCCATTTCCCCATTTTATGCCCTAAGTTAGTAGTATGTGCTTGATTTGTAGATCTAAGGGTGTATGGTTCAAATTTTTGCATGATTTGTGTTTATTTATGGTTGATTTTCATGCTTGAATGCTTAGGGTTGTGTGTCCCCTGATTTGGTCAGAAAATCTGCCCTAGGGCAGTGCTTGAAGCATGTTGATTTAAGAAGCAAAGTTAGGGTTAATGCAAACATAGGCTTAAGGCTTTTGAATTTGGTTTGTACGGATTCAATTGGACAATTTAATGGTTCATGCAGGACGTTAGAAACGCTGTGTGTTTGCCCTATAGGCTCCCGAAGTGTTCGGTTGAGGTAGATTTCACGAAATAGGACGTAAACCGGTTTAAGCAACCGAAACTGCCAATTCGGACTCAAACTGGCCAGTTTCGGGAAAGTAAAAATTAAAGGCCCTTAGAGGATGAATTGGGTAAATCTTAAAACACGAAAGTTGCTCGGAACGATTTTTCCTAGAAGATACTGCGGGCAGAATCCAAAAATGAGGCTCCAATGGTCTCCGTTTTTACAAAATCCGTGGCTGGTCTGCCCAGACCCAGTTTTCAGGGTCAGCCAACTTCAAACAAAAACTGACGCAAAAATAAGCAGAACTGGATTTTTTGTAAAACACGAAAGTTTTAGCATTTTTCGAGAGCTACAACTTTGGTGAAGACAAGTTTTTCAAATTCCAAATGGATTTATAAACTGGTATTGTTTTATGAAGAGTGTGCAGGGAACCAAAAATTCCTGCACATGAGTTTTACAAACAGTTTTCGAAAAAACTGTATTTTTGCTTAAAACTGTCCCAAAGGCAGTTCTCAATCTTAAATGACCTTTATAAAGATTTGTTTTAAAGAATTGAAATGGTTACAAAAATATTTAAAGCTAAAATTCTTAAATAGTAAAAAGATAAGAAAATGGACAGAATTTGTAATCAAGCCAAGGTTTTGAGGAAACCTAACATTTTGTCAAGAATCTAGCCCAATAAATTATTCAATGTAATCTCTTAAGAAAATAATTATAGAATAATTATTTTCAAGCAGTTAAATGACTATTTTGTGACCAAATAAGATATCTAGTACTAGGGGACATACAACTAGAATTTCATTGGCATGTTGGATAGGACACCAACATTGCATAATAAGAATTAGACTCTTACCTAAGTCCCTATTCAAGCAGGACAAGGCCTGCAGCTGTGCCCAGTAAGAGAACAGCCTCAAGAGGGACACAGTGAGAGAGGTAAGTGCAACTCCGCCTACAGCATGGGCATTTTAAGTTGTAATATGATATACGAGATTATGTGTGTTATGTGCTATGATTTACTATATCAAGTAGATAGCATGACTGAGAAATAATTACAAGTTATATTCATGTGACATCATGAAGCATGTTCACAAATAATAAGAACAAGGTCAAGATGACAAATAAGTATAATGGCAAGCAAGCTTGCCTGTGACGTACTGACCCGTCCAAGGTCGGGTAGGACTGTGGATTGAGTTGGAAATGGATTGGCCGCCCCAACCACTCCATAGTTGCGCGCCCGGTACGGTCACTCATGATAAGGGGCCCATAAGCAAGTTAAGGAATGAAAGTATGTTAAGAGAGCATGATAAAATAAGCATAATAAAGCATAATTGAATCATGCATTATTAGAATGTGTTATGATAAGCTGTGCTAAGTTTATAGTTATTTATTGTTGCGGTTAAATAGTTGTACTTGCTGAGCGAAAGCTCACGCCTTATGTCTATGCTGTAGGTAAGCAACCTACTGGCACTTGTTGATACAAAATGGTGGAGTTGGCGGGGGCAACTGTGAAAGAAGGGATAAGCCGCTACGTCTTCCGTAAATTTATGTTTAATATTTTATGTTTATATTATTCCAAACAAGTACTCCTATAGTAGAATAGAAAAAAAAAATAAAAAAATAAATAAATCTCCACTATATTTGTTAAATAAATAAGTATGTAAAACAAGTTAAGTATGTATGTATGTACGGTAACGGTCCGTGCTAGGCGGGTCGTTACAGAGTTGGTATCAGAGCGGTTCCCTGCTACCTGATTTCACAGTTCGCCTGCCATCGCCACTATCATTGTAAGTTATAGTTAGTTTATGCGTAAATATTTATTATGTAATTTGGTATGTAGATTCGTCGACATGGATCCGGATCACGTAGATGCGGACCGAGAGGCCATATCGTCATTTTATGAGGCACATCCGTTATTATTCGACGGTACGAGTCACACGATCTCTTTGGGAGTATGGTTATACGACATGGAGCTTATTTTCCGTACCAGCCATATCCCGGGTCGGTTGCAGGTTTCTTTGGGTAGTCGATGCCTGACTGGAGACGCCCGTATTTGGTGGATATCAGTAGGGGAGCCCCAGCTACCCAGCCGGACATGGGGACATTTTCGTTCTCTGTTGATAGGACGTTTTGGACCGATACTAGACTACGGGCCAGGAGCGCCTCAGCGTGATCCTGACATTTACAGAGATATGTATGACACGCGATACCATAGTTATATACTTGAGTGGCATGCATATCCTCACGAGACCATGGCCCACTACTGCATGAGATTTCACGAGGCCATGTTGCCCTACGTTTCTCAGGACATGACCCACCCGGTATTGGAGGCGTTGACGGTTTTACAGAACGGCTTACCTAGCCGTATTCGCCAGCATGTTCCTTTTCCCTCACCCAGGATGACCGTAGAGTACATGATAGAGGAGATTTTGCGGGCTGAGGTATGCGCTGATACCGAGCCGACAGGGGCCGCGGAGGGTGATCATCAGGCACCCGTGGACGACGCTGGTATAGGGGAGCCATTATACGAGGTAGGACCAACACCCCCATAGGAGCCGATCCCTGCAGTTCCAGAGCAGGAGGTGCCAGCACATGAGGCTGGGGAGCAGGAGGATGCTGAGGGTGACCCAGAGGCCGGTGACCAGGAGGAGGACGATATTATGGTCATACCCGGAGATCCACCAGCCGATCCCATTATCATCGATATTTCTAGTGACGAGGAGGATGATATTGAGGAGATGCCAGCTGACCCGCCAGCAGATCCCATTGCCATCGACATATCCAGTGACGAGGAGGGCGATGACGAGGATATGGAGCAAGCAGGATGGTTTGAGGACCAGGAGGATCTAGCTGACGATCCAGAGGAGATTCTTTTCGACGACGGAGATTGGGAGACCGACTCCGACACAGCTGCCTAGAGGACGATAGAGATCGCTATTTTGATTGTCCATGTACATTTATTTTGACCTTAGTACTGACATGTACTTGCTTATTTCTCTTTTGGATGATAGGCATGTACTGATGGAAAGTGGTAGTCACTTCCATCGCCATTCTTTTTGACTATGTTTATCGGTGAAGTGTTAGACACTCCCATTACTATTTTGTCCATGTATATAAAAAGTATTACGAAACAGATATGTATTTACAGTACTGTAAGAATGATGTACTTATTGTAAATATACAAGAAACAGTTCAATACCATGATATGTTATGATCTCAAGAACCATGTTATGTTATGATCTCAAGAATCATGTTATGATATTGTAACGACCCGCCTAGCACGGACCGTTACCGCACATACATACATACTTAACTTGTTTTACATACTTATTTATTTAACAAATATAGTGGAGATTTATTTTTTTTTTATTTTTTATTTTCTATTCTACTATAGGAGTACTTGTTTGGAATAATATAAACATAAAATATTAAACATAAATTTACGGAAGACGTAGCGGCTTATCCCTTCTTTCACAGTTGCCCCCGCCAACTCCACCATTTTGTATCAACAAGCGCCAGTAGGTTGCTTACCTACAGCATAGACATAAGGCGTGAGCTTTCGCTCAGCAAGTACAACTATTTAACCGCAACAATAAATAACTATAAACTTAGCACAGCTTATCATAACACATTCTAATAATGCATGATTCAATTATGCTTTATTATGCTTATTTTATCATGCTCTCTTAACATACTTTCATTCCTTAACTTGCTTATGGGCCCCTTATCATGAGTGACCGTACCGGGCGCGCAACTATGGAGTGGTTGGGGCGGCCAATCCATTTCCAACTCAATCCACAGTCCTACCCGACCTTGGACGGGTCAGTACGTCACAGGCAAGCTTGCTTGCCATTATACTTATTTGTCATCTTGACCTTGTTCTTATTATTTGTGAACATGCTTCATGATGTCACATGAATATAACTTGTAATTATTTCTCAGTCATGCTATCTACTTGATATAGTAAATCATAGCACATAACACACATAATCTCGTATATCATATTACAACTTAAAATGCCCATGCTGTAGGCGGAGTTGCACTTACCTCTCTCACTGTGTCCCTCTTGAGGCTGTTCTCTTACTGGGCACAGCTGCAGGCCTTGTCCTGCTTGAATAGGGACTTAGGTAAGAGTCTAATTCTTATTATGCAATGTTGGTGTCCTATCCAACATGCCAATGAAATTCTAGTTGTATGTCCCCTAGTACTAGATATCTTATTTGGTCACAAAATAGTCATTTAACTGCTTGAAAATAATTATTCTATAATTATTTTCTTAAGAGATTACATTGAATAATTTCTTGGGCTAGATTCTTGACAAAATGTTAGGTTTCCTCAAAACCTTGGCTTGATTACAAATTCTGTCCATTTTCTTATCTTTTTACTATTTAAGAATTTTAGCTTTAAATATTTTTGTAACCATTTCAATTCTTTAAAACAAATCTTTATAAAGGTCATTTAAGATTGAGAACTGCCTTTGGGACAGTTTTAAGCAAAAATACAGTTTTTTCGAAAACTGTTTGTAAAACTCATGTGCAGGAATTTTTGGTTCCCTGCACACTCTTCATAAAACAATACCAGTTTATAAATCCATTTGGAATTTGAAAAACTTGTCTTCACCAAAGTTGTAGCTCTCGAAAAATGCTAAAACTTTCGTGTTTTACAAAAAATCCAGTTCTGCTTATTTTTGCGTCAGTTTTTGTTTGAAGTTGGCTGACCCTGAAAACTGGGTCTGGGCAGACCAGCCACGGATTTTGTAAAAACGGAGACCATTGGAGCCTCATTTTTGGATTCTGCCCGCAGTATCTTCTAGGAAAAATCGTTCCGAGCAACTTTCGTGTTTTAAGATTTACCCAATTCATCCTCTAAGGGCCTTTAATTTTTACTTTCCCGAAACTGGCCAGTTTGAGTCCGAATTGGCAGTTTCGGTTGCTTAAACCGGTTTACGTCCTATTTCGTGAAATCTACCTCAACCGAACACTTCGGGAGCCTATAGGGCAAACACACAGCGTTTCTAACGTCCTGCATGAACCATTAAATTGTCCAATTGAATCCGTACAAACCAAATTCAAAAGCCTTAAGCCTATGTTTGCATTAACCCTAACTTTGCTTCTTAAATCAACATGCTTCAAGCACTGCCCTAGGGCAGATTTTCTGACCAAATCAGGGGACACACAACCCTAAGCATTCAAGCATGAAAATCAACCATAAATAAACACAAATCATGCAAAAATTTGAACCATACACCCTTAGATCTACAAATCAAGCACATACTACTAACTTAGGGCATAAAATGGGGAAATGGACTTATGTCCTTACAACCAAATTGAATCATCTTTTTACCTTAAATTTGAACTCAATTAAGAGAGTTAGGGCTCTAGATTTTACCTTAGACCAAAGTCAAGTTTGGTCACAAAATCTCCTCCTCCCCCCTAGCTCCCTTGGCTCACGGCTACTCCACCAATTGGCACCAAAAAAATTTTGGTTGATCTCCTTGGTTGCTCCTCTCCAAGCCGAACTCTTCACCAAAGTTTGGCCCCAAAAAATTTCAGCTTTCCTTTCTCCCTTTCTCCTTCGGCTTCACACCCCAAAAGACCTAAAAATTTTCTAAACTTCCCTTGGTTTTTCCCCTAGAGCAAAACCGAACCCTTAGGAACAAAAGCCCCAAAAAAAATTTCTGATTTTCCTTCCTCTTTCTCTCTTCCTTGGCTGCTGATTTTCAAGAAGAAAATTGGCAAGAACCTCCCCAAATTTTTGAATAAAATGAATAGGCTCAAGGGGTATTTATAGGGGTTGAAGAACTTTGATTATTTGTGAAATTTACCCCAAAATTTTTAATATTTGGTTGATAACCCCATGAGGTGGCCGGCCAATGGAGCCTTCTAGAGCCAAAAATCCTTTCCAAATTTTTATTAATTCCTTAATGAGGTCATAATTCAAAAAGTAGGTGATGTAATCACCTTTAGAACTTGTTTGGCTTTTTCCTTAATAAACAGTTCATATTCATGCTAACACAGATATTTTCAATACTGTTAACTTATTATTAACAGTATTTTGTCACTAAACTGCAGTCCAAAATTTATCTGTGTAAAATTTGACTGTATAAAAATTTTCTTGTAATTTGAAGTCCTTTGGCCCAAAATACCCCAATTTTATGTGCTTTATTTTTCTAGGGTGATTGTAAATCTTACTCTTGCTATCTTGTCTGGAACATGATTTTTCGCAGTATATTTTCCATACTGCTTGTTCATAAAACAATATTATCACATGGTTGACTTTTTTAGTCAACTGTTGACTTTTTAGGTCAACTTTGACCGCCATGCAAAATCATGCAGACGTAAAATTTTCTCTTCTTCTGACTCAAAATGATACGTTCTGAGTTAAGCAATTATTTTCAAGTCTCATAGTATCGCGAGAACTTAAAATTTCACACAAAAACCTTGCCTCAGGTTTCTCATAAATACCTTTAAAACATAACATAAGTTTTTTTACAAGAGAACGTATGATCGTAAAAATTTAGTTATTACAATCTACCCCCCTTAAAAATTTTCGTCCTCGAAAATTAGAATGAATCGGGGTAGTTCTTTCTCATTTCATCTTCCAATTCCCAGGTGGCTTCTTCAACTTTGTGGTTGCGCCATAACACTTTAACCAGGGGAATGGTTTTATTTCTTTGGACCTTCTCTTCTCGATCCAGAATGCGAACTGGCTTTTCTTCATATGTCAAATCCGTTCGAACTTCCACTGGTTCTTGACTAAGCACATGCGACGGATCTGGTACATACTTTTTCAACATTGACACATGAATTACATCGTGCATTGCAGCTAATTCTGGTGGCAAAGCAAGCTTGTAAGCTACTTTCCCAATCCTTTCAAGGATTTCAAATGGTCCTGTATATCTAGGACTGAGCTTCCCCTTTTTGCCAAATCTCATTACTCCTTTCATAGGAGCAATCTTAATGAACACGACATCTCCAACTTGGAATTCCAATGGCCTTCTACGTTTATCGGCATAACTTTTCTGTCTGCTGAAAGCTATGTCGAGTCTCTGCTTGATCTTCTTGATATCTTCAGAAGTTTTCTTGATGAAGTCTGTTGTTTGCAGCTGCTTTTGTCCAACTTCCTGCCAGTGGATAGGAGATCGACATTTTCTTCCATAAAGGGCTTCAAATGGTGCCATACCAATCGAAGCGTGATAACTGTTGTTGTAAGAAAATTCGATCAATGGCAACTTCTGATCCGAGTTTCCTTTGAAATCCAAAACACATGATCTCAGCATATCTTCCAATGTTTGGATTGTTCGTTCCGACTGGCCGTCAGTTTGGGGGTGAAAAGCTGTACTAAACTTCAGTTTTGACCCCATAGCATTATGAACACTGGTCCAAAATCGAGAGGTGAAACGTCCGTCACGATCTGAAATAATGGATTTTGGTACTCCATGCAGCCTAACAATCTGCGATACGTAGACTTCGGCCAATTTTTCCACTGAAAAGGTGGCTTTAATTGCAATGAAGTGGGCTGATTTGGTCAATCTATCCACCACAACCCAAATTGTGTCATTACCACTCACCGTCCTGGGTAATCCAACTACAAAATCCATAGTAGTTTGCTCCCATTTCCATTCAGGGAACTCTATTTTCTGTAATTCTCCTCCAGGATGTCGGTGTTCGGCCTTAACTTTCTGGCAAGTTAGGCATTTTGACACGTATTCTGCTACTTCGTTCTTCATTTTTGGCCACCAAAAGTTCTCTCGAAGATCCTTGTACATCTTGGAAGCTCCTGGATGTACTGAGTATGGTGTTTTATGTGCTTCTGTCATGATCTGATCCTTCAAAAATTCAAAGTCGGGAACACAGATCCTTTCCTTGAAGTAGATAGTGCCATCGGCAGAGGTCTTGAACTCCTTATTCTTTCCGCTAAAGAGTTGTGCCTTAAGCAAAAATGAATCTTTTCCTTGATGCGTCTTGATGGATTCTAACAAATCAGACTGAAGAGTCAGAGAAGATAATTTTCCCGTGATCATTTCTAGGTTGAACTCAGAAATCTCCTTTTGTAGTGGCTTTGGAAGCGCTTCGATAGACATTAACATGCCCGAGGATTTCCTACTTAAAGCATCTGCTACCCTGTTTGCCTTTCTAGGGTGATAAAGGATCTCGCAATCGTAGTCCTTCACTAGTTCCAGCCATCTACGCTGTCTCATGTTGAGCTCTTTCTGAGTGAAAATATATTTGAGACTCTGGTGGTCAGTGTAGATTTCGCATTTGTTTCCATACAAATAATGTCTCCAGATCTTCAATGCGAAAACTACTGCTGCTAACTCCAGATCATGCGTAGGATAGTTCCGTTCATGATTCTTCAATTGTCTTGACGCATAGGCTACCACCTTCCCATTTTGCATCAGGACAGCTCCTAATCCGTTCTTGGAAGCATCACTGTAAATTACGAAATTTCCTGCATCTACATCAGGAATAATTAACACGGGCGCACTTGTTAACTTCTTCTTGAGCTCTTGGAAATTCTCCTCGCATTTCTGAGTCCATTCATACTTTTTATCTTTTCGGGTAAGGGCTGTGAGGGGTGCAGCAATTTTGGAAAATCCCTCGACGAACCGTCGGTAGTATCCGGCTAACCCAAGAAAACTTCTTATTTCCGTAACACTTTTGGGTATCGGCCATAAACTCACTGCTTCCACTTTCGAAGGATCTACAGAAATTCCTTCTTTCGACACAACATGCCCCAAGAAATGAACTTTCTCCAACCAAAATTCACATTTCGTGAACTTAGCATAAAGCTGATTTCTCCTCAACGTTTCCATTACCATCCTAAGATGTTATGCATGTTCCTCCTTGGACCTTGAGTAAATCAAGATGTCGTCGATAAAAACGATGACGAATTTGTCCAGATACTCCTTGAATACTCGGTTCATAAGATCCATGAAGGCAGCTGGAGCGTTAGTTAATCCAAAGGGCATAACTAAGAACTCATAGTGCCCATATCTAGTACGAAAAGCTGTCTTGGAGATGTCTGCCTCCTTAATCCTGAGCTGATGGTACCCTGATCGTAGATCGACTTTTGAGAACACGACTGCTCCTCGGAGTTGATCGAAAAGATCGTCAATCCTTGGAAGAGGATACTTATTCTTGATCGTAATCTTGTTTAGTTCACGGTAATCGATGCACATTCGAAATGATCCATCCTTCTTCTTGACGAACAAAACGGGTGCTCGCCACGGAGAGTAACTTTGTCGGATGAATCCTTTGTCGAGCAGCTCTTGTAACTGCACTTGAAGTTCTCTCAGCTCAGCTGGTGCCATACGATAAGGGGCTTTCGAAATTGGTGCAGCTCCAGGTAGCAATTCAATCTCAAAAGAGATTTCTCTTTCTGGCGGAAGTCCCGGTAAATCCTTCGGAAAAATATCTACAAATTCCTTAATAACGGGAACATCTTCTGGTGTCCGCTCCATTTCTTGATCCTTGTCCACCATGTTAGCTAAATATCCTTGACAACCAATAGGTAACATTTTCCAAGCCCTGATTGCGGAAACGAATCGAGTTGTTGGGCTCCGAGACTGACCATAGAAGTTGAACTCTACTTCGCCGTAAGGGTTGAACGTCACGCACCTCTTCCGGCAGTCAATCTTGGCGTTGTATTTACTCAAAAAGTCCATCCCTAAGATCACATCGAAATCCTGAAGCTTGATCGCGATGAGATCTACATATAATTCTCTGCCATAAATTCCTACGGATGTGTTTCGTATCCAAAAATTGGACCACAAAATTTCTCCGGATGGCAGAGAGGTTTTAAAAGGTTGTTCTAGACTATCCACACCTCTTCCTATCTTCTGGGCAAATTCCAATGATATAAACGAGTGGGTGGCACCAGAATCAAATAGGACAATTGCATCATAGGTGGTAATAGAAATATGACCTGTCACCACATGCGAAGTCCCAGCTTCTGCATCTCCCTTTGTATAGGCGTAGATTCTGGCTTGCGGTTCAGGAGCTTCTAATCTGCCCTGAGCGATCGAAGGTCCTTCGAGCTTTGCCTGGACTGCATGCAACTGGCTGTTAGGGTTCCGGCTTGGATATGAGGGATTCTGGCCTTGGGTGTTCAAAGTGCAGTTCTTTGCAAAATGGCCTTCTTTGCCACAGAGGTAACAAGCATTTGATCCCATCCGGCATATTCCGGGGTGTTTCCTCCCGCACTTAGTACACACTGGGTAACTGTTGTTATTTCCCTCGTTCCCACGAACAACCTTTTTCTGAGGGTAATTCCTTTGCTGACTCTGGCCAGAAGAATTTTCCTTTCGTTTATTCCTTCCGAATTGCTTAGAGCCTTGAGCAAAATTGCGGGGTTGACCTTTCTGGTTTATTTCAAAATTCTGACGGAGTTGTGTCTGCTTCCCCATGGCCTTTTCTTCCCTTTTTGCCTTAAAGAACTGAGCCCGTTCTTCTTTGTCTCGGTTAATCCAATACTCTGCTCTTATGGCTCGACTAATACAATCAGATACCCGAGTAGGTGGACTATCACCAGCACTGACTTGCTTGGCGATATCTGACCGAAACATCTTCATCATCAATCTAACTTTTTCTGTTTCACCTGGCACCAATTCCGGGCATAACCGGGCTAACTGTTCAAAATTATTAATAGCCTCCATTACCGTCATCGTTCCCTGTCTCAAACTCGTAAATTCATCCTGCTGGGCTGCCAGGATTTCTCTGTTAAAGTACATCGTTCGAAACTCCGACACGAAATCTTGCCAACTCATGATCGTAACATCACGACGCATCTGGACAGTCCTCCACCAGTGTCTAGCGTCTTTCTTGAGAGCGAAGGAAGCACAGAGGACTTTTTCCTGCTCTGTCAGTCGCATAAAATCCAAAATAACTTGGATGTCAATCAACCAATTGTCAGCGGCAATCGGATCTGTGGGTCCCTCGAATTCCGGTGCTTTCATCCGTCTAAACCTTTCATAAAGCAAATCTTCCCGTACTGGAGGTAAATTCATTTGTACTCCAACGGGTGCTATTGGAACCTCTGGCTGAACCTCTGGTTGAACATCAGGTACCGGAGGTACTACGGGAGGTACTCTGACATTTTGAGGGGGAACCTCGTTAGCCTGAGGTCTCTGATTGATCTGAGCTAACTGCTCCCGGAGTCTATTTGTCTCCTGCTGCTGTTCAAGTAACTGTCGTTGCAAATTTGCTACCACAGCTGCTAGATCCGGTGCAGGTGGATTTTGGTTCACAGGCATTGTTCTGCGAGGGCGTACCATCTTTGCTTTCCTATTAAATCATAAGAAAAGATATTATCGAACTAGTAATATCCTTTCTTTCATCATGTACCGTATCGTAACACATCGAATCGCAACATAATCATTCTTATCATGTTCATATTGTGTCATAGCTTACATAATCATAACGTATCATATCTGCAATAACTAAATTTTTACGATCTTACGTTCTCTTGTAAAGAAACTTATGTTATGTTTTAAAGGTATTTATGAGAAACCTGAGGCAAGGTTTTTGTGTGAAATTTTAAGTTCTCGCGATACTATGAGACTTGAAAATAATTGCTTAACTCAGAATGTATCATTTTGAGTCAGAAGAAGAGAAAATTTTACGTCTGCATGATTTTGCATGGCGGTCAAAGTTTGACCTAAAAAGTCAAAGTTGACCTAAAAAGTCAACATTTGACTAGAAAAGTCAACCATGTGATAATATTGTTTTATGAACAAGCAGTATGGAAAATATACTGCGAAAAATCATGTTCCAGACAAGATAGCAAGAGTAAGATTTACAATCACCCTAGAAAAATCAAGCACATAAAATTGGGGTATTTTGGGCCAAAGGACTTCAAATTACAAGAAAATTTTTATACAGTCAAATTTTACACAGATAAATTTTGGACTGCAGTTTAGTGACAAAATACTGTTAATAATAAGTTAACAGTATTGAAAATATCTGTGTTAGCATGAATATGGACTGTTTATTAAGGAAAAAGCCAAACAAGTTCTAAAGGTGATTACATCACCTACTTTTTGAATTATGACCTCATTAAGGAATTAATAAAAATTTGGAAAGGATTTTTGGCTCTAGAAGGCTCCATTGGCCGGCCACCTCATGGGGTTATCAACCAAATATTAAAAATTTTGGGGTAAATTTCACAAATAAGCAAAGTTCTTCAACCCCTATAAATACCCCTTGAGCCTATTCATTTTATTCAAAAATTTGGGGAGGTTCTTGCCAATTTTCTTCTTGAAAATCAGCAGCCAAGGAAGAGAGAAAGAGGAAGGAAAATCAGAAATTTTTTTTCGGGCTTTTGTTCCTAAGGGTTCGGTTTTGCTCTAGGGGAAAAACCAAGGGAAGTTTAGAAAATTTTTAGGTCTTTTGGGGTGTGAAGCCGAAGGAGAAAGGGAGAAAGGAAAGCTGAAATTTTTTGGGGCCAAACTTTGGTGAAGAGTTCGGCTTGGAGAGGAGCAACCAAGGAGATCAACCAAAATTTTTTTGGTGCCAATTGGTGGAGTAGCCGTGAGCCAAGGGAGCTAGGGGGGAGGAGGAGATTTTGTGACCAAACTTGACTTTGGTCTAAGGTAAAATCTAGAGCCCTAACTCTCTTAATTGAGTTCAAATTTAAGGTAAAAAGATGATTCAATTTGGTTGTAAGGACATAAGTCCATTTCCCCATTTTATGCCCTAAGTTAGTAGTATGTGCTTGATATGTAGATCTAAGGGTGTATGGTTCAAATTTTTGCATGATTTGTGTTTATTTATGGTTGATTTTCATGCTTGAATGCTTAGGGTTGTGTGTCCCCTGATTTGGTCAGAAAATCTGCCCTAGGGCAGTGCTTGAAGCATGTTGATTTAAGAAGCAAAGTTAGGGTTAATGCAAACATAGGCTTAAGGCTTTTGAATTTGGTTTGTACGGATTCAATTGGACAATTTAATGGTTCATGCAGGACGTTAGAAACGCTGTGTGTTTGCCCTATAGGCTCCCGAAGTGTTCGGTTGAGGTAGATTTCACGAAATAGGACGTAAACCGGTTTAAGCAACCGAAACTGCCAATTCGGACTCAAACTGGCCAGTTTCGGGAAAGTAAAAATTAAAGGCCCTTAGAGGATGAATTGGGTAAATCTTAAAACACGAAAGTTGCTCGGAACGATTTTTCCTAGAAGATACAGCGGGCAGAATCCAAAAATGAGGCTCCAATGGTCTCCGTTTTTACAAAATCCGTGGCTGGTCTGCCCAGACCCAGTTTTCAGGGTCAGCCAACTTCAAACAAAAACTGACGCAAAAATAAGCAGAACTGGATTTTTTGTAAAACACGAAAGTTTTAGCATTTTTCGAGAGCTACAACTTTGGTGAAGACAAGTTTTTCAAATTCCAAATGGATTTATAAACTGGTATTGTTTTATGAAGAGTGTGCAGGGAACCAAAAATTCCTGCACATGAGTTTTACAAACAGTTTTCGAAAAAAACTGTATTTTTGCTTAAAACTGTCCCAAAGGCAGTTCTCAATCTTAAATGACCTTTATAAAGATTTGTTTTAAAGAATTGAAATGGTTACAAAAATATTTAAAGCTAAAATTCTTAAATAGTAAAAAGATAAGAAAATGGACAGAATTTGTAATCAAGCCAAGGTTTTGAGGAAACCTAACATTTTGTCAAGAATCTAGCCCAATAAATTATTCAATGTAATCTCTTAAGAAAATAATTATAGAATAATTATTTTCAAGCAGTTAAATGACTATTTTGTGACCAAATAAGATATCTAGTACTAGGGGACATACAACTAGAATTTCATTGGCATGTTGGATAGGACACCAACATTGCATAATAAGAATTAGACTCTTACCTAAGTCCCTATTCAAGCAGGACAAGGCCTGCAGCTGTGCCCAGTAAGAGAACAGCCTCAAGAGGGACACAGTGAGAGAGGTAAGTGCAACTCCGCCTACAGCATGGGCATTTTAAGTTGTAATATGATATACGAGATTATGTGTGTTATGTGCTATGATTTACTATATCAAGTAGATAGCATGACTGAGAAATAATTACAAGTTATATTCATGTGACATCATGAAGCATGTTCACAAATAATAAGAACAAGGTCAAGATGACAAATAAGTATAATGGCAAGCAAGCTTGCCTGTGACGTACTGACCCGTCCAAGGTCGGGTAGGACTGTGGATTGAGTTGGAAATGGATTGGCCGCCCCAACCACTCCATAGTTGCGCGCCCGGTACGGTCACTCATGATAAGGGGCCCATAAGCAAGTTAAGGAATGAAAGTATGTTAAGAGAGCATGATAAAATAAGCATAATAAAGCATAATTGAATCATGCATTATTAGAATGTGTTATGATAAGTTGTGCTAAGTTTATAGTTATTTATTGTTGCGGTTAAATAGTTGTACTTGCTGAGCGAAAGCTCACGCCTTATGTCTATGCTGTAGGTAAGCAACCTACTGGCGCTTGTTGATACAAAATGGTGGAGTTGGCGGGGGCAACTGTGAAAGAAGGGATAAGCCGCTACGTCTTCCGTAAATTTATGTTTAATATTTTATGTTTATATTATTCCAAACAAGTACTCCTATAGTAGAATAGAAAAAAATAAAATAAATAAATAAATCTCCACTATATTTGTTAAATAAATAAGTATGTAAAACAAGTTAAGTATGTATGTATGTACGGTAACGGTCCGTGCTAGGCGGGTCGTTACAATTATTATTATTTTTTTCCCGGGACATTACAAGTTTCCCTTAAAACAAGTACAGAATTTGACACTTGGCACTTGTTTGGTATGGGGTAATCTTTTATAAATGAATAGGAATCTTAAGATTATCATGTTTGTTATGAGGTTATCTTATTTTAAGATACTTGGGAATCTGAAACCCATGGATTTCAGATACCCTTATAAAGGGGTAATCTGAAACTCACCTCCCCCCTTGGGTTTCAGATTACCCCTTATCTAAATACCATGGTAATCTTAAAATTTAAATAATTTAGACACAATTATCCTTTTAACTTTTAAAATTTAACTTTAAAAACCAAACACTATAATCTAATATTCCTAGGAATTTGATTACTTTAAAAAGATTATCAGGTATCTGATTACATTTGATTACCTTCAACCAAACACCCCCTTGGTAATATTTGGTCGTTATCTTGTTAAATTCAAATTAATCTTTTGTCCCATACAACTATCTCATATGTTGTCCTCCTAAATTTTGACACATCATTAAATTTTAATACATCACTATAAGAGTTTTACTAAAGTTTAAAATTACACAAGGATAAAATCCAATTTTTTCTTCAGCTCTATTTTTTCCCTTTATAATTTTGTTTTGCATCTAGAAAGTGTTTACGAATCAGAAATTAAAAGAATAAAATATAAGTTCTAAAAAAAGTTAAATTATAAAATAAGTGTTTATTAATCTATTAGAATTTTTGATTTTGATTTCATTTCATCTAATTGACATATTTTTTTTCGATTTTTATTAGTGATTTGATTGATTTTTCCATTTATGTTCATGATTCTATCCAATCCAATCTGATCTAATCTATGTGGTGTTGATGGTTGAAAATAGTGGTAGTGTGTGGAGGAGGCGGTTGCAACTGGTGGTGGTCATCGACGTTAGTCAGTGTTTTCAAGAGTTTTTTTTATTGTGACTCGGAGTTTCTCATAATTTCATATATGCATATTAAATATTTAGTATACCTAAAACTTTTCAAATCCTGTTTTGGCTCTCAGTCTGGACCTAAGTTTTTCATCTCAATTTTTATCTTTTCTGAAAATGCAACAAAAATTGTAACTAATTTTTTAAAAGTCAACGAATTTCAACCTAAAAATTCCATTTTAAATTGGTGCTCCAAACGAAGATGTTGAAAATGATTGATTGATTGTATCTAGACTTGAAAAAGAGCAAAGTTAATCAATTAGTCGAAATTTTATTTATCTATTAAAAAAATCAAAATATCACCGTATAAAATGAGAGTGATGGGCATAGTCTTGGAGAGGGATAAGTATGTACCTCGTATTAATAAGTTGAGTGTGAATTTAGGTAAGGTGAATGGGCAAACCTCGTGAAACATGTTCAAAAATAAATAGACAAGCATAATAATTATGCCTATATATTCAATAAGGATTTTCAATGAAATAAGCATATGTTTAGAATTTTTAGTGAACGAAGACTTTTAACACTAAGTACAGTTAATGTTCAATTTAACTTTTTCATCTAATTATCATTAGTTATTTTAAAATTATACAATATTAAAAATTTATTTTTACGAGTTTCAAAGGTTAATAAAATTAAGATGATTAGAAATAAATATAAAATTAGAAATAAAATTACATTAGAGTATAAAATAAAATAAAATAATTTTTTACAATTTTTGATTGTAAATATAATATCGACATGGACATAAACGTTGAAGATGGTCATAGTTCATCATACAGATTCGAACCCGTGAACTTCTAGCATTATTTTCAACAAACAAAAAGAGGAAAATATATAGAACCTTGAGGAGCTTAAGACCTACTTCCCCTTTCGAACCCTTCTTTTTTGTTCGTTAATTTGTAGAACCCAAGCTTCAAAATACGACTAGCTAGTCATCGCAAATAGATAAAATGATGCCAAACACACAAAGTGGCGTGAGCCAATTGACACAAATAATAGCCATTTGCGACTACACATGTCGTCACAAATAATGATGCGCAATGCAGCTGGCATCAGCTACAGAGATATTTCTTGGGTGGTTTTTTATCGTCGCAAATATTGTTTTCATCTAATTTTTACTAAAAAAAAAAAAAAGCCAAAACTTTGGCGGTTCTCCAAATATTATTTTCAAGAACACAAAAAAATGTCATCGCAAAAAGTGGTTCAAGAACCTTCCCAAACAAAAAGCAGTTATTTAAATATGGGGGAAAGTTTGGTGAAAAGTATTAGCGACAACATGTTTACCATTTTATGAGTTAGTATTTAAGTAGAAATATTGTTGACATCGGAATTTGTTAGTACGAATTTAGAATTGGTGATTTGACTATGTTGAGGTTATGTTAGTTTTAAAATTGAATAGTGCTATACATATGTTCATGGTTATTTTTAGGTTAGTGAGAAAAGTTTAGAAATCGGACAAAAATCGATGATTTGAAATCACGATTACATTCGTTAGAAGTTTAGAAATTAAAATGGGTTTCTATAAGTTAGAACGCCGTTAATAGAATTTATTAAAAAAAATTGTGAATTGTTAGTAATAGTGTTTGTATATATTCTAAGATTTTACCGTTCCGAATCTTGATTTTGGATTGATAAACTCAATGATTTAGTAAAATTGTCACAAACCATTTTCAAGATGTCGGATTTTGGATTTTTGAGGAAACAGAGTTTTTATGGGCAAAACTAGATTTGTCAATTAACAGGAAAATTTTAGATCTTTTAAAAACGAACAATTTTTAAGAAGAAAGTTTTGTCAAAATCTCAACGGTTTGAAAGGTAGAAATTTTTAAAGAAAGTGAGAAAAATGGGGGACTGAACAGCCACGGCACAGCCCAGCAGCGTTGGCACTGCAGCACCCGAGTGCAGGCACTGCAACGCTACCCTGCAACTCTGCCTGGGAATGTGCAGGGCCAGCACCACCGTGGTACTGGCTAGGCGCTGCCGCAGCACTGCCTTGGGACAGCCATAGGCGTTGCAGTGCTGGCCAATTTCCAAAAAAAAAATAATAAGATTTAAAATGATTTTAAAGGAGTGTTTTAAAAGATTAGAAAATGAGAAAATTTAAATTAGGCAATTTTAGGAGACACTTTATTTAAAAGAATTCTATATTTAAAAGATATGGAAAGCTGATTTTGATAAAAAGTTAGGAAAATGGGTTAGAGCTTTCTAGTCTAGTTAATTGATAAATTTTAGATTTTAAATTGTATGATTTTAAAGGTATTCTATACTTTGAAAGATATGAAATTTTAAATTATTGTGTCAAAACAGTAATTTTGACACAAAGTTAGAAAAACGGAGTTAGATTTTCTAACCCGATTTTTACGTTGAAAAGAAAATATTTACATGTTTAAGACATGTGGATTTTCAAAAATTTTAGAGTGTACAAAGATTTAAATTCTATTAAGTCAAATATAATTATTTTAAGACTCAAAATACACCATAACCTTGTAAGCATGCTTAGTAAGAAATTACTATAAGACCTGCTAAATAAGAAATTACTATAAGATTTTCTTTAGCAAAAAAGGTATTTAGATTAGTTCAAATCTAAGGGGTATTAAGTTAATATATACTTGTCTCGGATCCATTTTTCAATTAGTAAGATTTAGATCACAGAGTAGTTTAAAGTGTAAAAAAGCTATGCACAAGGTAAATACAAATCTCGTCTACAATATGAAAGTATTATTATTTTCAAACTATGAATTAGGCACTTGTCATGTTAGGAATATTTTGCCTATGTTCATAAAGTGATAATATGTATATTATGAATTATGTGATTGCCATGTTCTATGTATGCACAATGATATGTTATGATATGCCAAAATCACGTATATGCCATACTTATATTTATGCCATGGTTCACAAGTATGCCACATTTTCATTCTTGCCACACTTTTACTAGCATGCTATGTAAATGTTATACTTTACATTTATGCCATAATTTTAAATTTATGTTATGGATTACTGTATCATGTCATTGCATCATGACTAAAGGAACGTAAGTTTTAGACCTAGTCTGTGAAGAAGACTTTAAGTTAGAGTATGACATTAGGCATATTAAAATTCAGTTATTTTAAAGACTATGACAAATTCAAGACAATTTAGGGTACCGTACAAACCTCCTTTTTGATAGCGGAGGATTATGTTTATGATATGATCTGGACAAGTCTAGTTTATGATCTCAATGCTATTAGGAACCTTGCAAACCTTAACTTCTTGTTAATCACACAGGCCCATTACATAACACATAGTGGCCCACATATAAGTAAGATAATGAACATGAGGTTGAAGATGATGAACAAGCGAAGGCGGTATGGATACTACTATACAACTACAAAAACTATTCAAAAAATTATTATTATTATTATATTTTAGAATTACATAGAAAAAGTTTATGACATGGAAAACCTTATATAAACTATTTTAGAAATTTTCTCATGTCTATAAATAAGTTAAGAGAATGTATCATTAGAAGACAAAGTTTTTATGTTAAGTTATATTAAAAAAAAATTATTACGAATTTTCAAGTATCTAAGTATAAGTAATTAAGAAAGAAGTTTAAGTATAAAAAGTAAGTTAAGTAATGGCTTTACAAATACAATTAGTGACAGCATTTTTCAAAACGTCGTCGCTAATAGCGGTTGCCACGTCAGCAGAAGTCAACGAGGTACAAGTGGCAATGAGAGATTTCTATAGCGACGACTTCTCATTGCTATATAAATATGATTTAGTGACGATTTTGTTGTCGTCAATACAAATAGATTTTGCTACAGGTATGTAGTGAAGACTGGTCGTCGCTGATAAATTTTTAGTGATGACTTTGGTATGTTTACCTCTGATGAATGTCGTCGCTGAATAGACTTTTTCTGCAGTTCACAATGTTTCATCCAAACTACTTTACTAGTTCAACACACAACAGTCATATCACCACCAAGAAACCTAACTTTCTTTGATCTGTTCTCTATCCTCTGCATTTTGATTCAGATTTTTAATAGGTACATAAACCCAGGATTAGCAATGAGGATAGATATATATACATTTTTAAATATATATATACGCTACTCAAAACTTGCTATCTTCACTCATCCTCATCACTGAGATAAACATCTTTTTTCATGCTCAATTCTTCTTTTTTATTCTTGAAGTTCAACATATGATGCTTTTGCAATAGGAAACATTAAATTTCTCACATAATGTCTTAAATTTCTTATAAATGATTATCAAATATGGTTAAAAAAGAATTATATTTTACTAATTTTGGTTGCATTGGCGAATTTCTTGAGAATGGAAAATTATCTTCTAAATTAAGTTCTTTGAAATTTTGCAAATCTGAAAAATCACATTCACCTTGTCATTTAAACTTATTGCTGAGGCACTTCACTCAGTCACATTCACTTTGTATCTTCTTAGAATTGGTCAAGATCTCCCACCTAAATAAAAATTAGAACATAATAAATACATGATGCAATAGTTCCAATAAAATTGAGACAAAGTTAATCAAAGAAATTAGTAGACCTTGAAAACTCGTTTTCTCCGCGTTGACGACGACTCAGCTTACTTGATGTTAATCCAGTCGAAATATTCCAATGTTCATTTTATCTTGAACTTTCATGAAAGACAAAGTTCATCAAAGCAGTTCATTTTTGTTTTAATTTTTTTATTTTGCACTTTCATGAAAGAAAATGTTAATCCAGTTGAAAATTTTCTACTTTTTTTTGTTATAATAATTTTCCCTTAAAAGAGTAGAAAATTTTATGCATGGTTATATTTGATGCTTTGTACTCGATTCCTATATTTGTTTCTCTGTTTAATAAATAGTTGAGTGACAAATAAAAACACCTACATATTTTTTAAATACACTGAATTAGACCACAATAGAATTTATTCTTATGTAACTATTTGATTAAATAAGAAATAAATTCTATCAACTGTTGACTAAAAATGGATTGACCTTAATCCTAAATAATTAATATAGTCACATTCATTTATTGTATATTTCGATTTATCAATACATGGGTAAGATTCTCTCAATCTTTAAAAACTCGCATCTTGGAGATATACACTCACTTTTCAATTTTCCCATCAAAATAGCAATTAATACTCAGTTAAGATGATGCAATGGTTCGGATTAATAAGAAACAAAGTTAATCAAAGATATTAATGCACACCTTGAAAATTTGTTATCTACTCTTGAATTTAAATCTATTATCCTATGCCACTATCTCACTCGCTGTCATCCTAATAAATTATTTGTTGATGGTTAAATCTATAGTCTCCTAAGAGATAAGCCTTATGAAATATTTTAAATACAAATGTTTGATTTATTGTATATTGACTTGTAAATGAGCAAAGCTGATCTATATCTATCAATGAGAGTTTCTTAGACTTTTTAGCCTCTCAGAACTGTAAAAAAACACGCAAAGTACTGTTTCCTATGCAGAATGACGAAGCGCCACATTCGCACTCGCTGCAGTAAGTGGGTGATTTCAATAGTGTACGGAATTTGGGAATTCCTCCTCCTCCCCCCCCCCCCCCCCCACCCCACAATTAAGGGTCCATTTGAAGGGATTTTTACAGATGAAATTTTGTTGTTGAGACTTTTAAAATTGAGATGAGTTTTGAAAATGTGAGTTTCAGGTAAAAACTTTTGGAAAAAAAGTTGTTTTGGAGTTTTGTGTTTAGTAGAAGAATATTCAGAAAAAAAAAAAAAAAAATTAGTGGAATAGTAAATTTTTGAAAAATTCTTTTGGAAACCCAAAACTCCCCCAAATGCCCAATTACAAACTAGAAGGTATTCCCCTGTTTGAAAAAGTGCCCCCAAACAGGATCTAAATGCCTAGTTGTTTAAACTTACAGATCCTTATGGGTATATATACCAGGGTTGAATCCTTTATTTGTCAACACCTCGAATTTCTTATCTTTCATCTTTAGAGTTAAGGTATCTATCGCCGAAAAGGATTGGAAGGAGTATTGAGAAAGACCAAGTTGTTTGAGAAGATTCAATCCAGTTCCCACAGTAGACCAATTAATTCAAAGAGAAGAAAATAGTGAGGAAGATAGAGTGGTTGGGAATCCCAAAGATCAATTTCAGTATATTGTTTTTGAAAAATTACTAGGAATAATGTAATTTATATTAAAAAAACAAATAACATGAAAGCTGGTTTGTTGGTCCATCTCTCTTTCAATTGACTCATAATCAACTTAAATCACAAAATTTCATTCAAGACACTATATTGTAAGAGTTGATCAACACCACAGTCATATCACTAGCTAGCGAGAAACTCACCTGCCTTAAAATTCTTAAAGGAATGCCCAGTATTCACAGCTGTACAAGGAAATATATCATATTTTAAAACAAACTCTTCGAAGAGTTGCTAACTTCCCATATAAAAAGGCAGTTATTTAAATATGGGGGAAAGTTAGGTGAAAAGTATTAGCGACAACAGGTTGATGATTTTTGTGTTAGTATTTAAGTAGAAATATTGTTGAAATTGGAATTTGTTAGTTTTAAAATTGTGAATAGTGCTATACATATGTTCATGGTCATATTTACGTTAGTGAGAAAAGTTTAGAAATTAGACAAAAATCGATGATTTGAAATCACAATTTTATCGTTAGAAGTTTAGAAATTAAAATGGGTTTCTATAAGTTAGAAAACCATTAAGATAATTTATAAAAAACAAAAAAACAAAATTGTGAAATGTAAGTAATGGTGCTTGTATATATTCTAAGATTTTACGGTTCTGAATCATGATTTTGGATTTATAAAAATCAATGATTAGTAAAATTGTCACAAAACCGTTTTCAAGATGTCAGATTTTGGATTTTTGAGGAAACTGAGTTTTTATAGGCAAAACTAGATTTGTCAATTAACAGGAAAATTTTTTATCTTTTAAAAACGAACAATTTTTGTAAGAAAGTTTTGTCAAAATCTCAACGGTTCGAAAGGTACAAATTTTTAAAGAAAGTGAGAAAAATGGGGGGACTGAACAGCCATGGCACAGCCCAGCAGCGTTGGGCACTGCAGCACCCACGTCCAGGCACTGCAACGCTACCCTGCGACCCTGCCTCGGAATGTGCAGGGCCAGCACCACTGTGGTCTGGCTAGGCACTGCCACAGCGCTGCCTGGGGACAGCCATGGGCGTTGCAGTGCTGGCCAATTTCCAAAAAAATAATAATAATAAGATTTAAAATGATTTTAAGGGAGTGTTTTATAAGATTAGAAAATGAGAAATTTTAAATTAGGCGATTTTAGGAGGCACTTAAGTTTAGAAGAATTCAATATCTAAAAGATATGGAATACTGATTTTGATACAAAGTTAGGAAAATGGGTTAAAGCTTTCTAGTCCAATTTTTATATAGTTAATTGATAAATTTTAGATTTTAAATTATGTGATTTTAGAGGTATTCTGTATTTTGAAAGATATGAAATTTTAAATTATAAAGTGTCAAAATAGTAATTTTGACACAAAGTTAGAAAAACGGAGAGAGATTTTCTAACCCAATTTTTACGTTGAAAATAAAATATTTTACAAGTCGAAGAGATATGGATTTTCAAAAATTGTAGAGTGTACAAAGATTTTAAATTCTTTTATTCAAATTCTATTAAATTAAATAGAATTATTTTTTAGACATAAAATACACCATAACCTTATAAGCATACGTAGTAAGAAATTACTACAAGACTTCCTGTACCGAAAAGGTATTTAGATTAGTTTAAATCCAAGGGGTATTATGTTAATACTTGTCTCGGATACATTTTTCAGTTAGTAAAATTTAGACCACATAGTAGTTTAATTAAAGTGTGAAAAAGCTGTGCACAAGGTTAATACAAATCTCGTCAACAATATGAAAATATTATTATTTTCAAACTATGCATGAGGCACTTGCCATGATAGGAATATTTTGCCTATGTTCATAAAGTGATAATATGTATACTTTGAATTACGTGATTGTCATGTTCTAAGCATGTACTATGATATGTTATGATATGCCACATCACGTATATGCCATACTTATGTTTATGCCATGGTTCACAAGTATGCCACATCTTCATTCTTGCCACACTTTTACTAGCATGCTATGTAAATGTAATACTTTACATTTATGCCATGATTTTAAATTTATGTCTTGGATTACTGTATCAAGTCATTGCATCATGACTAAAGGAACGTAAGTTTTAGACCTAGTCTTTGAAGAAGACTTTAAGTTAGAGAATGACATTAGGCATATTAAAATTCAGTTATGTTAAAGACTATGACAAATTCAAGACAATTTAAGATATCGTATAAACCTCCCTTTAGATAGAGGAAATTTATGTTTATGATATGATTTGAACTAGTCTAGCTTATGATCTCTATGCTATTAGGGAACTTGCAAACATTAACTTCCTGTTGATCACATAGGCCCATTACATAACACATAGTGGCCCACATTTAAGTAAGATAATGAACATGAGGTTGAAGATGATGAACAAGCAAAGGCGGTATGGATACTATTACGCAATTTATTCTACAAAAACTATTTTAAAAATTATTATTATTATTATTGTTGTTGTTATTATTATATTTTAGAATTACATAGAAAAAGTTTATGACATGTAAAACCTTATATACACTATTTTAGAAATTTTCTCATGTGTATAAATAAGTTAAGAGAATGTATCGTTATAAGACAGTTTTTATTTTAAGTTATATTAAAACGAAAATTTATTACGAATTTTCAAGTATCTAAGTCTAAGTAATTAAGAAAGAAGTTTAAGTATAAAAAGTAAGTTAAGTAATGACTTTACAAATACAATTAGTGACAACATTTTTCAAAAAGTCATCGCTAATAGAGGTTGCCACGTCAGCAAAAGTCAACTTTCGGATGAGGTATGAGTGAGAATGAGAGATTTTTATAGCTACGGCTTCTAATTCCTATAAAAATATGATTTAGTGATTATTTTTGTTGTCGTGAATACAATAGATTTAGCGACAGGTAGGGGTGGCAATTCGTGTCACGTGTCGGATTCGTGTCGTGTTTGAGCCGTGCCGAATTTTTTCTTCTCCAACCCGAACACGACCCGTGACACGAAAACGACACGAAACCGCGACACGAACACGATACGAACCCGTAACGGCTTGACACGACACGACACGAACTGGACCCGCGACACGAACTAGACCCGCAACACGAAATTGACCCGAAATGGACACGCGACACGAAAATTGACACGCGACACGAAAATTGACCCGAAATAGTGACCCGAAATGGACACGAAATTGACCCGAACTTGACCCGAAACTGACCCGAAATTGACATGAAAACTGACATGAAAAAAACTGATCCAACCCAAACACGACCCGTTTTTTTGTGTCAAATTTTCCCAACCCGAACACGACCCGCCACCTATTTTTCCCAACCCGAACCCGCCAAATTCGTGTCGTTTTCGAGTCGTGTCGTCGTGTCGTGACCCGTATTACCACCCCTAGCGACATGTATGTAGCGAAAACTGGTCATCGCTAATAAATTTTTAGCGACAACTTGGTATGTTATGTCACGTTCCGATCTATGTATGGCCGTGATTTCGTACTTACTTAACTTAAATACCAACTTTGCAACGACCCAATTTCGTAGGGCCGCTGCCTTACCATGCTGCTTAAACATTCTTCATCTTAAAACTTACTTTTGCTTTTTGTAAAACTACGGAATTGTTTTTTTTTCTTTATTCTTTCTTTTTAAAATTCAATTTAAAACTTAACTTATACTCATACTTATTTATATGTACTC
The DNA here is from genome assembly GCA_009761775.1 of Ficus carica. NCBI lineage: Eukaryota > Viridiplantae > Streptophyta > Magnoliopsida > Rosales > Moraceae > Ficus > Ficus carica. The sequence goes on along the minus strand of VYVB01000459.1, from coordinate 199,938 downwards.
ACTCGAATACTGAGTTATAAAACCACATTTTAATAAATCATACTAGTTATCATATACCAGTATCATCGACTTATCATAACATAATACAAACATATTTTACAAAACATATTTTCCAAAACCCATGGCGGTGTCCAACCCAAATTACATAGTCTGCAGTGCCATCTCTCCATAGTCTTGTATCAAGCATTGTCGGTAGGTTGCTTACCTAGAGCATGAATGTAATACCTAGTTTTCTATAACATTATGATTTCTTATGATTTAAGAAATTGTACGAACTATGAAGATATTTATGAAAAAACCCGGTTAAGGGTTTTTATTATGTTTTGTGAGTTTTTATGATTTTATAAGACTCAAAAATGATTGCTTAGTCAAGCAAATGACCTTTTAGGCAAAAAGAGCGAAATCGCCAAAATTTTTATGTTGGTCAAAGTTTGACCGAAAAACACCGACGGTTGACCAAAAAGTCAACTATTGACTACGGGAGTTAAAATTTGGCGGAAAAGTCAGCGGTTGACAAGAAAGTCAATGGCGGACGAGAAAGCCAAATATTGACCCAAAAAGTTAAAGAAAAAGGCTGTACGATGAAATAATTCACAATATAGAATTGTACTGCATAAAGCCGTTTTTATAACTAAAATGATATGTTTAGGATTCAAAACCACCATCGAAAATCAAGCACATTAATTAGGATATCTTGAGCTAAGTGGTTTCAAGTTATAAGAAAATTTTTATACAATTCATTAATACACAGATAAATTTTGGACTGCAGTTCAATTAACCAATACTGTGTATAAGTGAATCCAGTATTGGAAATACCTGTGTTAACTTAAAAAGGGACTGTACTAGAATTAAAGAACCAAACAAAGCTTTGGAGTGGCTTACCTCATTAACTTTTTGATTATTACATCATTTTGTTAATTAATGAAAAATTTTGGAAAGTATTTGGCTAAAATCAGCCACCTTTGGCCGGCCACATACCCCCCCCCCCCCCCCCCCAAGTTGGAAATTTGTTGTTTTTCAAGGACTAAAGTTGCAATTTCAAAGAATCTCCAACCTCTATAAATAGGGGTTGTCATAATTCAAAAAATTGGAAAAAGCTAGTTAAACTCTTGCCATTTTTTTTTAGAGCAAAACCGGATTTGAGAGAGAGAAGAAAGGAAAGAAATTTTAGCTAATATCAAGAGTGAATTAGGTGTAGGGTGGTCGGATTTTGTGTGGAGAACAAGCAAGAAAGTTAGAAAAAAATTTTGAAACCCATTCTAGGCCTAGTGGCCGGTTTTGGGAACCAAGGAGGAAGAGAAGAAAAAAATTCTTGGAACTAAGTGAGATTAGGGTTTGTGAGTGTTTGGATTTTGGTTTGGAGCATCAACCAATTGTCCACAAATTTTGGAGATCTTTGGAGGCCAAAGGGCCGGTTATAAGAAGGAAGAAAAAATGAGGAATCCAAGCCAAGGGGAGACCGGATTTCTTGAAGCTTTTGGCCGGATCTTGGAGCAGTTGGTGACCGGACTTTAAGGTAAAGGGGAACTGAGAATTTTGGAACTCAAACCACCAAGGAGGCCGGTTGTTGGTGAGGAAAGGAAAGAGGAAGCAAAAGCCAATCCAAAATCTTGGATAAGTGAGGTAAAATCCCCTAATCCTCTAAGCTTTCAATTAAATTTCATTTGGAGAAATTTAATGTATTTAAGCATTGGTTGTAATGAGCATAAACTCACTGTTTATTGCTGCCCTAGTTTAGAAATTTAGGGTTTGTGCTTGATGGTTTAGGGTTTGGCTTGGTGGTTGCATTTTTTTGCATGCTAAGTGTTTGTTGTATGGTTAGGGTTTTATATGTTGATGTATGATGCTAAAATTTGATATGCATGTTGAATATTGGACGTTAGAAGTATGCTGCATGACTGACTTAGGCTCCCGCTGTGGTCGGTTGAGGTAGGGTGAACGAAATGGGACGTAAAATAAAATCGAAACCGAAAACTGCCATTTCGGGTAGAAATTGGCCAGTCTCGGGAAAAGTAGATTTTGAGGCCTTTAGAGGCCGAATTGAGAAAACTCAAAACATGAAAGTTGTAGATTAGGGTTTTTCCTAGGGGTTAAGTTAGACAGAATTGCAAAATGAGACTCCAATGGCCTCGGTTTTTATCAAAACCCGAGCCTGACCATGCCCAGGAACCATGCACGGCCAGGATTGGTGCAACAGGGTATATGACTAGGTAAACGTCCGAACTGGGTTTTTCTCAAAACATGAAAGTTGTAGGATTTTTCAATAGCTAAAACTTTCACGAAGATAACATTTCCAAAATCGGCTTATATTTTTAAATGAAATTGGTTTTCAGAAACTGTACAGGAATTGGGAGATTCCTGTACAGGATTCTATAAAATATTGCAGAAAATGAGTAATTTTGTACTTACACTGGTAAATTGGCATTATGAACTGTTCCAAAGACAGTTTCTAATAGTCAATAATTTTTATGAATTTTACTTAATGATTTCTAATTTTCAAGTGAAATAAAAGAGTTTTGTATCAAAAACATAAGGTTTTCTAAAAAGAAAACAAAAATGGAACTTGAAAATTTAAAACTAAAATAAAATAAAATTAATAATTCGATTAGGATAGATTTAAACCCTAGGGTTATTCAATGTAACCAAGTAGGATTACGTAAGATTAAATAAGGGCATATAACTAAGGTTATATAAGAGTGTTGGTTATACTACCAACATTTCTAACCCTTACTTTTGTTTGATCACAGAATATAATATACGACAGTGTCATGACGGGGGTCAGCTCGACTTTGGACACAGCATACACGAACAAGGTAAGTACAACTCCGCCTACAGCATAGGCTTTTGTAACGCCCCGACTTACACCATCTACGTAGGGGGATGACTACGTAGACGTGGGCCGTCACCTTACTTACTTACTTAACTTAATTCTTATTACTTTAAGTTTACTGAAAATTTCAGAGTAAAATTTTTTTTCTTTAAAACTTTATTTAAAACTCTTTTACTCTTCAAACTTAAACTTGACTTAGTTTTCATACTTCTTCTCATACATAAAACTTAACTTATCTTCATACATATTCATACGTACTCACCTGAGTACCAAGATCGTGGACCAGACCCGACCTAGCACGGATCGGTACAACACGAGGCAACTTGCTTGCCATACATACTTGAAACTTTTCTTAAAACATACCATTTCCTCAAAACACACTTTACAAATGTATTTTTACAAAAACCTATTTTCCAAAACCCGTGGTGGTGTCCATTCTACTTTTCACAGTCCGCAGCACCAACTCTCCACAGTATTGCATCAAGTATTGCCGGTAGGTCGCTTACCTACAGCATAAACATGAACTATGAGCTTTCGCTCAGCAAGCACAACTATTTAATCCGCAAAACATTTCATGATGACTTAATGCATGCACCATTTATGCTTTCTTACTATTTTCATAGGTTAGCATACTTTTTGGCCCTTACATAACATAAATGTACGTACCGTGGTGCGCTGCCATGGAGTGGTTGGGGCGGCCAGCCTTATCCAACTCAAACCATGAACCAAACCCGACCTAACGCGGGTCGATACGACATAAGCATCCTGCTTATAATAATGATGCTTAATCTTGTTCTTACCTTGTTTCATATTCATAAACAGTTTCTTAATTGAAACTGGGATTTCCTATCTTACCGAATAACTTATCATTAGTGAGCATGCTTCGTGATGCCATAATATCAAACTATTCATCATATGAACTTACATACTATAAACATACATCATGTACCTCTTAACATGAACTTGGAAGCATACACGCCATACATTCATTATTTCTTGAATACATACATGCCATTCATACTCTAAACATTCCATACATATTCTTAATATTCATCATATCTTGAAAACATACATACATACATATCATAAACATTTCTTGTACACATAGCATCATGAACTTGATATCATACAGGCCATAGCATTTTATCATACTCATATCATCATAAACTTGAAAGCATACATCAAACAATTTCGTTTATGCTGTAGGCGGAGTCGTACTTACCGTTACTGCGCCTTGAATTTAAAATTCTTTACTCAAACAGGTCGTTTTCCTGTTTTCAAGAAAATCATAGGATAAGCATCATCCTATCATAACAACATATCGATTCTAGTTGCTAACTTAATACAAACCACAAATCCTAAAATTCAACTCCTTTTTGAAATTTAGTAAAACCCTAGAGTTCTCAAAACCGGGTTTTAAACCAATTCATAGAGTTTGATCCTTTTCTTACAAATCTGTTTAAAATTTGGAAAAGTTTTCTTCATTAAAGTTGTAGATCTTGAAGTCTCCTACAACTTTTGTTTTTAACTCAAAACCCAATTCGGTAATTATCCTACTTGTTTCTTCCTTTGAAAATTTTTCGACCATATTCATTACTCATAAATTGGTCTCGGATTTTTGCAAAAAAAAAGGTCTTAGAGGCCTTATTTTTAAAAACTGTTCACGTTGGACCCTATTATTTTCCCTTCTCTACAACTTTGTAGTTTTTGACTTTTTCCAAATTCGGCCTCTAAAGGCCTCAAAATCTGGTTATTAGAAAACCGTTCAGTTTTGATCCTAACTCACGCATACTTAAACCATAGTGCATAAAACTTAACAAACTAAGCTCATGCTCATACTTAATGATCTTATACTCAAACCCTAACTGAAACTTGAATAAAGAACTAGAGGATTCAAGTATTTACCTCAAGTTCCACGGATTAAAATCCTTAAGCTAGAGTTTTGAAACTTTCCTCAAACTTTCTAAACTAACCGAAAACTCTTTCTCTTGTTCTCTCCTCTCTCCTTTTTCTTTCCTTTCTTATCTCGGCTCCTAAGGTAGAACTAGGGAGTAAGTGCTGCTTGTGTGTGTATAGGCTAACAAAATACAATGAGAGAACCTTCACCTATTTATAGGTGAAGCACAAATTCTTGGAATTGCTCAAAAGTCCCTAAAAGAAACCAATTTGTCCTTGATTTCTTGAGTGGTGGCCGGCCAAGATGCCAAGTAGCCAAGCTAGGGTGCTTACTCATGATAGCTAGGAACCATGAGGTGTCATCTCCCTAGAGTGGCCGGCCTTGGTAAGCTTTGTACTTGCTCTTGCTAGCCAACAAGTAAGCCTAGCAAGCTTACTAAGCTAGCCTATGGTGCATGAGGTGTCAAGAGCTAGAAGAGTTCAAGAAATCCATCTTTTGTAATTTATCTATTGGTCCCTAAAACCAAAATATTTCCCCTTAGTCCTTATGTGTTGGCTGGCCCTCCTTACTCTACATTGCCAAGCAAGCTTAGCTAGATTGCTTGCTCATCAAAGCTACAAGCTTGAGGTGGCATTCTCTTGAGTGATGGCCGGCCCTAGGGTGAGGTGTGCAAGCCTTGGCTTGCCAAGGGGGCTAGGCTAGGGAGTCTAGAGTGTGGATTCATCAAGGCTAGGCCAAGAGGTGTTGCTTCCTCAAGTGGCCGGTCATGGTGTGGCTTTGACAAAGCATGAGCTTGCCATGTGAACAAGGCTAGTCCATGTGTTGCTTCCTTGTGGTGGCCGGCCTTGGTGCTTAGGTGTGCAAGCCTTGGCTTGCCAAGGAACAAGGCTAGGAGGGTGGCTCATCCAAGCTACAAGCATGAGGTGTCTCTCCCTCATGGTAGCTGGCCATAGTGTGCCAAATTTGGACTAACTTTGCTAGTTGAACCATAACCCAAAATCAACCAAGCAAATCAAAGTGCTTAGTTACTAAACTTAGAGCATGATTTGTAAACTTTTAATGACACTTAAATTCTTCTAATTTGCATAATGCTCCTCAAAAACTAGATCCCTTGTTCACAAATTTACATAATTGCTGATAAGTCCACAATTTTTCCCAAAATTACACTTTAGCCCTTAAAGGCAAAAATATTTGCACTTTAGTCCTTATAGATTGGCCGACTAAAATTAAGCCTTCTAAATCTCAATTTATTGCTAAATCCTTCTTAAAAAGACTTCCTTAACTTCTAAAACTTCAAAATCATGAACTTTCTTAAATTTGCAAATTGACCCCTAAACATAAAATATTTACATTTTGGTCCCTGTAAGGTGACCAATCATGGCAATGACACTTGTCATTAGAGGTGTCATCCTTAAAGGCCTTGTTTGGCTTATTTCCTAAATGCAGTCCATTTTCATACTAACATGGATATTCATATACTGTTTTCAACTGATAACAGTATAATTTAACTGGACCATCGTCCAAAACTTATCTGAACTGCGTATAGGATTTTCTTAAAATTATAAACTATTAACATAGAGTCATAAATCACAACTTCCTCTTTTAATAAAAGAGTCGTAATTAAATTTATAGAATCTTTTAACAAAAGATTCAACTTCTTTTCTTAGAAAACATATCATATATAACACATAAACATACATAATATAGCTGTGATTCTTAACGAAAGAAATCATAAGTTTACAAACAAGTTGGTTATTACAAAAGTCAACTTGGTCAAACTTTGACCGTAATAAAAATCATAAATTCCTATTTTTCCTTTTTCTCAAAAGGCCTCATGCTTGACTAAGCAAACTATTTTTGAGTCTCGTAGCTAATTCAACGAGAACTCAAACATATACTGATATTCAACTCAGATCATGAGCTTCATATCGCCATACATAATTAAATATTAATTTTCCTTGTCTCAAAGGAAATCATAAATTCATCGTAATTTCGGGTTCTTACAGCTTTGTTGTGTATACTTGCCTAAGTATGTGTGTAAATGCTATGTGTTTTAAAAATGTTACATGTTAAATGCTATGAAAAGTTATATGTTATGTGTTAGAAAATGCCATGAATAATGCTATGGTATGTTATGTGTTATAAAAGTTACATGTTATGATTGTATGTTAGGGTTTAGAAATGTCATGAAAATATTATTATATTAGAAAATGCTATAGATGCATGTTATGTAAGTATGCTATGATAAGATTATGAGATAAAACTGCTATTTAATTGTGTGAACATCACGATGCATGTTCACCAAATAAGTATGAGACAATGAAAGTTAAGATGGCAAGTAAGCTTGCCAGTGTCGTACCGACCCGCGTTAGGTCGGGTTGGACTATGGATTGAGTTGGAAAAGGACTGGCCGCCCCAACCAATTCATAGTTGCGCGCCCGGTACGAACACTTACGTTATGGGGCCCATAAGATAAGTTAAGATAAGTTAAGAAAGTAAGTTATGAATGAATAAGAAAGCATAATGAAGCATAAATGGCTCATGCATATGTTAAGATAAGTTATATTATGCTAGGGTATGCTAGTTAGGATTTGTAGAATATGTTTTGTTAAATCGCGGTATAAATGTTGTACTTGCTGAGCGAAAGCTCACTGTCTTACGTCTATGCTGTAGGTAAGCAGCCTGGCAGCAACCCGTGATACAAGATGGAGGGCATGGACTGGCGGACTGTGAAATGTGGGAATAAACCGCTACGCGTATTGATATTATTATGTAATTATTTTATGGGTTTTATTTCTATCCAAACAATTTTATTTAATATCTAAATGTTTACATTCATAAGATATGCATATACACTGTGTAAAAAAAAAAAAAAAAAAAAAAATTTCCGCTGTTTAAGCTAAGTATTTAAGTACGATATGTATGTATGTATGGTAACGGCCTGTGCTTGGCGGGTCTTTACAGAGTTGGTATCAAAGCGGTTCCCTGCGATTAAATTTCACAGTCAGCCTGCCATCGCCACCATCATTGTAAGTTAAAAATTTTATTTTCATATATTAATAATTATTATGCGAACATGTGTTATGATAGATATGCGGTTATGGACCCTGCATTAGTAGAGGAGGACCGACGCCCGACTACATCGTTCTTCGAGTCACAGCCCCTGTTCTTCGACGGCACGAGGCAGACAGTGTCGCTATCAGTATGGCTGTACGACACGGAGTTGATTTTTCGCACTAGTCATATCGTGGAGCGTCAACAGGTCTCTTTGACCAGTCGATGTCTCGTTGCAGACGCCCGTCTCTGGTGGATGACATGGGGCGAGAGAGCGTTGCCAGAGCGCACCTGGGCGCATTTTCGTACCTTAGTGATTGCGCGTTACGGGCCAGTACCGGAGGAGGGAGTTGACGAGCCCTATCGCGATCCCGAGATTTACCGGGACATGTACCACGAGCGGTACTACGGATTTGTCGCTGATTGGCATGCATATCCCCAGGAGTCCATGGGACATTATTGCCGACGATTTCAGGAGGCGATGCTGCCCCATATTCCCCAGGACATACCCAGCCCAGGGATGCAGGCTTTGGTAATCCTCCGCAATGGACTACCTCTTCCGATCCGGCAGCTCACTCCTATGCCTGCGGCGGACATGACAGTAGGCCATATGATTGAGTACATTCTGGGTGCAGAGGTCATTATCCACGCTATGCAGGCCGACGCACACGTGGTCGAGCCCGAGGCACCAGCTGGCGGCATCGGCGAGCCAGAGCCAGTTTACGAGCCAGAGCCGGCGTACGAGCCCGAGCCGGAGCCGGTGTATGAGCCAGGCCCCGTCTATCCAGAGGACCCGATGCCCGCCGACCCTGTGCAGGAGGCCGAGGATGATGGTTATGATGCGGACGAGGATATGGACGCCCCTGAGGACCCTCCGGTCATCGTTATATCTAGCGATGACGAGGATGAGGAGGAGGAGCCCGAGCACGAGCCGGGGTTCGGAGTGTAACGCCCCGACTTATACCATCTACGAAGGGGGATGTCTACGTAGACGTGGGCCGTCACCTTACTTAATTACTTAACTTAATTCTTATTACTTTAAACTTACTGAAAATTTCAGAGTAAAAATTTTTTCTTTAAAACTCTTTTACTCTCCAACTTAAACTTGACTTAGTCTCATACTTCTTCTCATACATAAAATTTAACTTATCTTCATACATATTCATATGTACTCACCTGAGTACCAAGATCATGGACCAGACCCGACCTAGCGCGGATCGGTACAACACGTGGCAACTTGCTTGCTATACATACTTGAAAATTTTCTTAAACATATCTTTACTTCCTTATAACATAACAAAACACATTTTACAAACGTATTTTACAAAAACATATTTTCCAAAACCCGTGGCGGTGTCCATTCCACATTTCACAGTCCGCAGCACCAACTCTCCACAGTATTGCATCAAGTATTGCCGGTAGGTCGCTTACCTACAGCATAAACATGAACTATGAGCTTTGGCTCAGCAAGCACAACTATTTAATCCGCAAAACATTTCATGATGACTTAATGCATGCACCATTTATGCTTTCTTACTGTTTCATAGGTTAGCATACTTTTTGGCCCTTACATAACATAAATGTACGTACCGTGGTACGCTGCCATGGAGTGGTTGGGGCGGCCAGCCCTGTCCAACTCAAACCATGAACCAAACCCGACCTAACGCGGGTCGATACGACATAAGCATCCTGCTTATTATAATGATGCTTAATCTTGTTCTTACCTTGTTTCATATTCATAAACAGTTTCTTAACTGAAACTGGGATTTCCTATCTTACCGAATAACTTATCATTAGTGAGCATGCTTCGTGATGCCATAATATCAAACTATTCATCATATGAACTTACATACTATAAACATACATGATAACATAACTTACCATATCATACCATAAAATAACATATCATAGCATAATATCGTAACATAAACTTATCATAACATAAACTTCATAGTATAATATCATAGCATAAACTTATCATAACATAACATAAACTTATCGTAACATAAACTTAAACTTATCATAACATAACATAAACTTATCATAACATAAACGTAAGTAAATCATGTAAATCAATACATGATTTCTTAAAAACATGCCATGCAACAAAAATATTTTGTTCATGCTGTAGGCGGAGTTGTACTTACCGTTACTGCGCCTTGAATTTAAATTTCTTTACTCAAACAGGTCGTTTTCCTGTTTTCAAGAAAATCATAGGATAAGCATCATCCTATCATAACAACATATCGATTCTAGTTGCTAACGTAATACAAACCACAAATCCTAAAATTCAACTCCTTTTTGAAATTTAGTAAAACCCTAGAGTTCTCAAAACCGGGTTTTAAACCAATTCATAGAGTTTGATCCTTTTCTTACAAATCTGTTTAAAATTTAGAAAAGTTTTCTTCATAAAAGTTGTAGACCTAGAAGTCTTCTACAACTTTTGTTTTTAACTCAAAACCCAATTCGGTACTTATCCTGCTTGTTTCTTCCTTTGAAACTTTTTTGACCATATTCATTACTCATAAATTGGTCTCGGGTTTTTACAAAAACAAAGGTCTTAGAGGCCTTATTTTCAAAAACTGTCCACGCTGGCCCCTAGTATTTACCCTTCTCTATAACTTTGTAGTTTTGACTTTTTCCAAATTCGGCCTCTAAAGGCCTCAAAATCTGGTTATTAGAAAAACCGTTCAGTTTTGATCCTTACTCATGCATACTTAAACCATAGTGCATAAAACTTAACAAATTAAGCTCATGCTCATACTCAATGATCTTATACTCAAACCCTAACTGAAACTTGAATAAAGAACTAGAGGATTCAAGTATTTACCTCAAGTTCCACGGATTAAAATCCTTAAGCTAGAGTTTTGAAACTTTCCTCAAACTTTCTATACCAACCGAAAACTCTTTCTCTTGTTTTCTTTTCTTTCTTTTCTCTCCTCCCTTGCTCGGCTTCTAAGGCAGAGTTTAGAGGGTTTGTGTTGCTTGTGTGTTTGTGTTGGCTCACCAAAATAATGAGAGAGCCTTCACCTATTTATAGATGAAGCACAAGTTTCCTAAATTGCCTACTAACCCCTAAAGATACAACCATTGCTCCTTAGTCCTTGGAAGAAACCAATTTGGTCTTGTCTTCTTGAGTGGTGGCCGGCCATCCTTGCTCCTTTCTTGCCAAGTAACCCAAGCTAGGGTGCTTACTCATGTGGCCTAGGAACCATGAGGTGTTCCTCCCTTTGTTTGGCCGGCCATAGGTGTGGTTTGATTCATGCACTTGCTAGCCTAGGGTGCATGATGTGTCATGTGTTTAAAGAGTTCAAGAAATCCATCTTTTGTAATTTTATTCTTTGATCCTTAAAACCACAATATTTTTCCTTTAGTCCCTATGTGTTGGCTGCCTCTCCTTACTCTACATTGCCAAGCAAGCTTAGCTAGAATGCTTGCTCATCAAGCTACAAGCTTGAGGTGGCATTGCCTTGGTTGCTCTAGATGGCCAAGTGAGCAAAGCTAGGGGTTGACTCATCAAGGCTAGAAGCATGAGGTGCCTCTCCCTTGTGATGGCCGACCATGAGGTGTTGAACCAAGCTTGATCTAGCTAGCCAAGCAAGCAAGACTATGTGCTTACTCACCAAACCTAGAACATGATGTGTCAACTTTTGGTGAACCCTTATTTTCATAATTGCTTATTGGTCCTTAATAGCAAAATATTTGCTCATGCCCCCTATGTGGTGGCCGGCCATGCTTGTCTCAAATAGCCAAGTAAGCAAGGCTAGGGAGGCTTGCTCACCAAGACTAGAAGCATGAGGTGTCTTCTCCCAGTGATGGCCGGCCTTAGGTGGCGAGTGGTGAGTGCCCTTGCTAGCCAAATGAGCAAGGCTAGGTGCTTGCTCATCCAAGCTAGGACATGAGGTGTCCAATGCTCATGATGGCCGGTTCTTAGGTGGTGAGCTGTGCAAGCCTTAGCTAGCCAAGTGAGCAATGCTAGGAAGGTTGTTCACCAAAGCTAGGCCATGAGGTGTTGTCTCCTTGTTATGGCCGGTCATGGGTGATGAGTTGTGCAAGCCTTGGCTTGCCAAAGGAGCAAGGCTAGGAGGGTGGCTCATCCAAGCTAGAAGCATGAGGTGTCTCTCCCTCATGGTAGCCGGCCATAGTGTGCCAAATAGGACTAACTTTACTAGTTGAACCATAACCCAAAATCAACCAATCAAATCAAAGTGCTTAGTTACTAAACTTGGGGCATGATTTGTCACTTTTTATTAACACCTAAATTCTTCGCATTTGCATAACGCTCCTCAAAAACAAGATCCCTTGCTCAAAAGGCCATGATGTGGCCAGTTCCCATGGTGACACATTAAACAATGTGATTGGTTCTAACTAGTCGTTCAATTCAATCTTAACTTGTCTTCCTTGATTTCCAACCAAGCTAACCGAACTTAAAATGGATCATTAACTTAATTGAATTAAGAAACTTTACTTAAAAAGCCCTTGGTTCAAAAATTTACATAATTGCTGATAAGTCCACAATTTTTCCCAAAATTGCACTTTAGCCCCTAAAGGCAAAAATATTTGCACTTTAGTCCCTGTAAATTGGCCGATTACAACTAAATTTCCAAATATCAAATTTATTGCTTGATCATGCCTTATAAGACTTCTTAACTTCTAAAAGTTCAAAATCATGAACTTTTCTTAATTTTGCAAAATGACCCCTAAACATAAAATATTTACATTTTGGTCCCTGTAAGGTGACCAATCATGGCAATGATACTTGTCATCTGAGGTGTCATCCTTGAAAGCTTTATTTGGCTTATTTTCTAAATGCAATCCATTTTCATACTAACATGGATATTCATATACTGTTTTCAACTGATAACAGTATAATTTAACTGGACCATCGTCCAAAACTTATCTGAACTGCGTATAGGATTTTCTTAAAATTATAAACTATTAACATAGAGTCATAAATCACAACTTCCTCTTTTAATAAAAGAGTCGTAATTAAATTTATCGAATCTTTTTAACAAAAGATTCAACTTCTTTTCTTAGAAACATATCATATATAACACATAAACATACATAACATAGCTGTGATTCTTAACGAAAGAAATCATAAGTTTACAAACAAGTTGGTTATTACAAAAGTCAACTTGGTCAAACTATTTTTGAGTCTCGTAGCTAATTCAACGAGAACTCAAACATATACTGATATTCAACTCAGATCATGAGCTTCATATCGACATACATGGTTCAGTCTTAGATTTTTCCTTGTCTCTAAGGAAATCATAGGTTCATCATAATTTCGGGTTCTTACACGGAGGTTGGCTTGATGAGGGGGATGATTTTGAGGAGGATCCAGAGGAGATTCCGGATGACGACAGAGATGTAGACTCCGACGTATCAGCAGTTACAGTGGTAGAGTTAGACTAGGGATAGATCGACTAGTCATGTATATATTTTTGTTATATATTTTGAGACTACTTGTACTAGCTTATTATTTTTTGAGATAGGCTTGTACTTATGTATGATGGTAAAGTGTTAGACATTTCCATCCTATATTTTGACCCTTGTATATACAATACGATGAAAAGATATGTACATACGTTATTGTAAATATGAATAATTTTTGTAAATGTACAAAAAGACAAGTTCAGAAATGAGAAATATGTTAAACTGATACTTATGATTATTAATGCTATGACAAGCATATGTATGTCTAATATTATGTTATGTAATGCAAAAGCCATGTTATGATTACGAATACTATGTTAAGTATGAGATGTTAAATATTATGCTACGATACGATAAATCATGTATGAAAGAAAGGATATTAACAATATGATAATATCTTTTCTGATGATTTGATAGGATGGTGCGGCCACGTCGAACAATGCCTGTAAATCCGCCCGAGTCGGATTTTGCAACAATTGTAGCAAATCTACAAAGGCAGCTGCTCGAACAGCAGCAAGAAACGAACAGGTTGCGGGAACAAATAGCCCAAATAAACCAGAGACCCCAAGTGAACGAGGTTCCACCCCCAGTTCACCAAGTACCACCAGTTTACCAGGTACCGCCCGTAGTACCTCCAGTCCCAGAGGTCCAGCCCGAGATTCCCCGGAATGCTGAGATTCCGATGGCACCGGTTGGAGGACAAGTTAATGTACAGCTGGTCCGGGAAGATTTACTGTACGAGCGGTTTAGGCGTATGAAAGCGCCTGAATTTGAAGGGCCAACCGATCCTATAGCCGCCGATAATTGGCTGATTGATAACCAGGTCATTCTGGATTTCATGCGGCTCACTGATCAAGAAAAAGTTCTTTGTGCTTCGTTTGTCCTTAAGAAAGATGCCAGACATTGGTGGATGACAGTACAATGCGCCGGGATGTCTTGGCCATGGACTGGCAAGATTTTGTAACAGAATTTCGTGCCATGTACTACAACGTGGAGATACTGGCAGCCCAGCAAGATGAGTTCACCAGCTTGCAACAGGGATCGATGACTGTTATGGAGGCTATACAAAAGTTTGAACAATTAGCCCGTCTGTGCCCGGAACTAGTTCCAACTGAAAAAGAAAAAGTCAGAAGAATGATGAAGATGTTCCGCACAGATATTTCCAAACAAGTGAGTGCTGGAAGTAGCCCGCCTACCCTGGTATCAGACTGTGTCAGCAGGGCAATAAATGTTGAATACTGGATTAACTGGGACAAAGAAGCACGGGCTCAGATTTTCAAAGCCAGAAAAGAAGAGAAGGTCGTGACAAAGCCGACGCAGCCTCGTCAAAATACTGAGCCAAACCAGTAGCCCGGCTTAGAGCTCCAAGCAGTTTGGCAGAAATAAAAGAAAGGGGAATTTCACGGGCCAGGGACAACAGAGAAACTTCCCACCGAAGAGAAATAACCGCGGAAGAGAGGGTAACAACGTTGACTACCCGCAGTGTGCCAAGTGTGGGAAGAAGCACCCGGGTGTGTGCAGAATGGGGACGAATGCTTACTACTTATGTGGCAAGGAGGGGCACTACGCCAGAAATTGTACCCAGAACCAGAACCCTCCACATCCAAACCGAAATGCACCCAGCCAATTGCACGCAGTCCAAGCCAGACTGGAAGGACCTTCAATTGCGCAATGCAGATTGGAGGCTCCGGAACCCCAAGCCAGGATCTATGCTTATACAAGAGGAGATGCAGAAGTAGGAACTTCTCATGTGGTGACAGGTCAGATCTCTATCGCCACTCACGAAGCTATTGCCTTGTTTGATTCTGGTGCCACTCACTCATTTATATCATTGGAGTTCGCCCAGAAGTTAGGAAGAGGTGTGGATAAATTAGAGCAGCCTTTTAAAACCTCTCTGCCATCCGGAGAACTTTTGTGGTCCGATTTCTGGATACGGAATATTTCCGTAATTATTTGTGGTAGAGAGTTGTATGTAGATCTCATCGCAATCAAGCTTCAGGATTTCGATGTGATCTTAGGGATGGACTTCTTGAGTAAATACAATGCCAAGATTGACTGCCGAAAGCGTTGTGTGGCTTTCAGTCCCTACGATGAGGAAGTGTTCAGCTTCTACGGACAATCCCGGAACTCGACAACCAGACTGGTCACGGCAATGAAGGCTTGGAAGATGTTAGCTAATGGCTGTCAACAGTACTTAGCTAACATGGTGGATAAAGATCGGGAGATGGAGTTAACACCAGAAGATGTCCCCATCATCAAGGAATATGTAGATATATTTCCGAAAGACTTGCCAGGGCTTCCACCAGAGCGTTAAATTTCGTTCGAAATTGAGCTGCTACCTGGAGCTGCTCCGATATCAAAGGCACCTTATCGCATGACATCTGCAGAACTTAGAGAACTTCAAGTACAATTGCAGGAGCTGCTCAACAAGGGATTTATTCGACAGAGTCACTCTCCGTGGGGAGCGCCGGTTTTGTTTGTAAAGAAGAAGGATGGATCCTTGCGTATGTGCATCGACTATCGCGAGCTGAACAAGATCACTATTAAAAACAAGTATCCCCTTCCGAGGATAGACGATCTCTTTGATCAGCTCAGAGGAGCAGTGGTGTTTTCGAAAGTCGATCTACGATCGGGTTATCACCAGCTCAAGATCAAGGAGTCAGATATATCCAAGACGGCTTTCAGAACGCGTTACGGACACTATGAATTTTTGGTAATGCCATTTGGATTGACCAATGCCCCAGCTGCTTTCATGGACCTTATGAATCGAGTATTCAAAGAATATCTGGACAAGTTCGTCATTGTATTCATCGATGATATTTTGATTTACTTAAGGTCCCAGCTAAGACGCCACCAGCTATATGCCACCAGCTATATGCCAAATTCACAAAATGTGAGTTTTGGTTGGAAAAGGTGCATTTCTTGGGGCATGTTGTGACAAGAGAAGGGATTTCTGTTGATCCTGCCAAGGTAGAGGCGGTAAGTACATGGGCCAGACCAAAAAATGTTACAGAGATCAGGAGTTTCCTTGGATTGGCTGGCTATTACCAATGATTCGTCGAGGGATTCTCTAAGATTGCAGCCACTCTTACTGCCCTTACTCGAAAAGGGAGGTATTTCGAGTGGACATCGAAATGTGAAGAGAATTTCCAGGAGCTCAAGAAGCAGCTGACGACAGCCCCAGTGTTAATAATTCCCGACGTGGATGCAGGAAACTTCATAATCTACAGCGATGCTTCCAAAACGGGACTTGGAGCGGTTTTGATGCAACACGGAAAGGTGGTCGCATATGCCTCATGACAATTGAAGGATCACGAAAAGAACTATCCAACGCATGATCTGGAGCTTGCGGCGGTAGTTTTTGCACTCAAGATCTGGAGGCACTACTTATATGGGAATAAATGTGAAATCTACACAGACCACCAAAGCCTTAAGTATATTTTTACTCAGAAGGAGCTCAACATGAGACAACATAGATGGCTTGAGCTTGTAAAGGATTATGATTGTGAAATCCTTTACCACCTTGGAAAAGCAAACAGGGTAGCAGATGCCCTAAGTCGGAAATCTGTAGGCATGTTAATGTCTATTGAAGCTTTTCCGAAGCCACTACAAAGAGAAATTTCTGAGTTCAACTTGGAGCTGTTGACAGGAAAGTTTTCTTCTCTAACTCTCCAGTCCGATCTTCTCAAAACCATCCGGACGCATCAAGGAAAGGATCCCTTTTTGGTTAAGGCACAGCTTTTTGGCGGAAAGAAAAAGGAGTTTAAGATCTCTACTGATGGTGTTACATACTTCAAAGAAAGGGTTTGTGTCCCTAACTTTGAATTTTTGAAGGAACAGATACTGTCAGAAGCACATAAGACGCCGTATTCAGTACATCCAGGAGCTTCCAAGATGTACAAAGATCTCCGAGAGAATTATTGGTGGCCGAAAATGAAGAATGAGATAGCGGAGTACGTGTCAAAATGCCTGACGTGTCAGAAAGTCAAGGCCGAACATCGACATCCTGGTGGAGAATTGCAGAAAATAGAACTTCCTGAATGGAAATGGGAGCAAATCACCATGGATTTTGTCGTAGGACTACCCAGAACTACAAGTGGGAATGACACGATTTGGGTCATTGTTGATCGATTGACCAAATCAGCCCATTTCATCGCTATCATAGCCACCTATTCAGTGGAAAAATTGGCCGAAGTCTACGTATCCCAGATTGTTCGACTGCATAGAGTGCCAAAATCGATCATTTCAGATCGTGATGGACGTTTCACCTCTCGATTTTGGACAACTGTTCACAATGCCATGGGGTCGAGATTGAAATTCAGTACGACATTTCACGCCCAAACTGATGGCCAGTCGGAACGAACCATCCAGACGCTAGAAGATATGTTAAGATCATGTGTTCTGGATTTCAAGGGAAACTGGGATCAGAAACTGCCATTAATTGAATTCTCATATAACAACAGTTATCATGCTTCAATTGGTATGGCTCCCTTTGAAGCACTATACGGAAGGAAATGTCGATCCCCCATTCATTGGCAGGAAGTTGGACAGAAGCAGCTTCAAACCACGAATTTCATCCGAAAGAGTTCAGAGGATATTAAGAAAACTAAACAAAGGCTCGACGTGGCTTTCAGCCGACAGAAAAGTTATGCTGATAAACTTATGAGGCCTTTGGAATTCCAAGTTGGAGAGGCTGTGTTTATCAAGGTGGCTCCAATGAAAGGAGTTATGAGATTTGGCAAGAAAGGAAAGCTTAGTCCAAGGTATACAGGACAGTTTGAAATCCTGGAAAGGATTGGGAAAGTAGCCTACAAACTTGCCTTGCCGCCAGAGTTAGCGTCGATGCACAATGTATTCCATGTTTCGATGTTAAAGAAGTACATGCCAGATCCTTCTCATGTGCTTAGTCAAGTACCAGTGGAGGTTCAAACGGACTTAACTTATGAAGAAAAGCCAGTGCGGATTTTGGATCGCGAAGAGAAAGTCCTAAGAAATAAAACAATTCCCATGGTCAAAGTGTTATGGCGAAACCACAAGGTTATAGAGGCAACCTGGGAATTAGAAAATGATATGAGAAAGAACTACCCCAGCTTGTTCTAATTTTTGGGGACGAAAATTTTTAAGGGGGTAGATTGTAATACCTAGTTTTTTCGACATTTCGATCTCTTATACAGAAATTCAAACTGTACCATGAAGGTTTCTATGAAAAAGCCTGGTTAAAGGTTTTTATTGTGTTTTGTGAGCTCTGATGATCTTATGAGACTCAAAAATGATTGCATAGTTAAGCATATGACCTTTTAAGTAAAAAGGAGTAAAAATTGCTATGATTTTATGTTGGTCAAAGTTTGACCAAGAAAGTCGACGGTTGACCAAAAAGTCAACTGTTGACCAAAGAAGTCAAATCTTGACAAGAAAGTCAATGGTTGACCAAAAAAGTCAAAGAGATGACGGTATGATGAAATAATTAACAGTATAGAAATTATACTTTGAAAAACTATTTTTACGAATAGAATAGTATGATTAAGATTCAAAACCACCATAGAAAAATCAAGCACATTAATTAGGATATCAAAGGCCAAATGGCTTCAAGTTATAAGAAAATTTTTATACAGTTCAGTTTTACACAGATGAATTTTGGACTGTAGTTCAGTATAATAATACTGTGCATTAGTGAGCCCAGTATTAAAGATATCTGTGTTAGCTTAAAAATGGACTGTATAATAAGAAAAAGGAGCAAACAAGCCTTAAGAGGCTTACAAGTGTTGGAAAGAAATTTTGGAGGCTTCTAGACCAACGATGGCCGGCATTAATTTTTGAGATCATGTGTTCTGGATTTCAAAGGAAACTGGGATCAGAAATTGCCATTAATCGAATTTTCCTACAACAACAGTTATCACGCTTCGATTGGTATGGCACCATTTGAAGCTCTTTATGGAAGGAAATGTCGATCTCCTATCCACTGGCAGGAAGTTGGACAAAAGCAGTTGCAAACAACAGACTTTATCAAGAAAACTTCTGAAGATATTAAGAAGATCAAGCAAAGACTCGACATAGCTTTCAGTAGACAGAAAAGTTATGCCGATAAACGTAGAAGGCCATTGGAATTCCAAGTTGGAGATGCCGTGTTCATTAAGATTGCTCCTATGAAAGGAGTAATGAGATTTGGTAAAAAGGGGAAGCTCAGTCCAAGATATACAGGACCATTTGAAATCCTTGAAAGGATTGGGAAAGTAGCTTACAAGCTTGCTTTGCCACCAGAATTATCTGCAATGCACGATGTATTTCATGTGTCAATGTTGAAGAAGTATGTACCAGATCCGTTGCATGTGCTTAGTCAAGAACCAGTGGAAGTTCGAACGGATTTGACATATGAAGAAAAGCCAGTTCGCATTCTGGATCGAGAAGAGAAGGTCCTAAGAAATAAAACCATTCCCCTGGTTAAGGTGTTATGGCGCAACCACAAAGTTGAAGAAGCCACCTGGGAATTGGAAGATGAAATGAGAAAGAACTACCCCGATTTATTCTAATTTTCGAGGACGAAAATTTTTAAGGGGGGTAGATTGTAATAACTAAATTTTTACGATCTTACGTTCTCTTGTAAAGAAACTTATGTTATGTTTTAAAGGTATTTATGAGAAACCTGAGACAAGGTTTTTGTGTGAAATTTTAAGTTCTCACGATACTATGAGACTTGAAAATAATTGCTTAACTCAGAACGTATCATTTTGAGTCAGAAGAATAGAAAATTTTACGTCTGCATGATTTTGCATGGCGGTCAAAGTTTGACCTAAAAAGTCAACAGTTGACTAGAAAAGTCAACCATGTGATAATACTGTTTTATGAACAAGCAGTATGGAAAATATACTGCGAAAAATCATGTTCCAGACGAGATAGCAAGAGTAAGATTTAAAATCACCCTAGAAAAATCAAGCACATAAATTAGGGTATCTTGGGCCAAAGGGCTTCAATTTATAAGAAAATTTTTATACAGTCAAATTTTACACAGATAAATTTTGGACTGCAGTTTGGTGATTAAATACTGTTATTAATAGTTAACAGTATTGAAAATATTTATGTTAGCATGAATTTGGACTGTGTATCAAGAATAAAGGCCAAACAAGCCTTAAAAGCTTGATTACATCACCAAAATCTTAATTATGACATCATCAAGGGAAGAAAAAAAAAATAAAAGAAAATTTTTGGATAATATTGGAGCATTCTAGAGCTTGGTGGCCGGTTCTTTTGGGGCTGAAATTTAATTAAATTTTCTCCAAGGACTTGAAGGAAAAAGGGTGAACAAATTTATTTGCAAAGTAGTCCAAAAACCCATCTATAAATAGACCTTGTGGGGGGCTGTTTTTGGCTGGAAAAATCAGAGAAAAGCAGCCAAATTCTGGCCAAATTTCTCCTCACAAAAATTCAGAAAACCAAGAAGAGAAAGGGGTGAGAGAAATCAGAAAATTTCCTTGGGGGTTTTGTTCCTAAGGTTCGGTTTTGCACTAGGGAAAACCAAGGGAAATTCAGAAATTTTTTTAGGACTTTTGGGGTGTGAAGCCGTGGGAGAAAGGGAGAAAGAAAGGACTGAAATTTTGGGCCAAATTTTGGTAAGGGTGCTCGGCTTGGAGAGGAGCAACCAAGGAAGCCAACCAAAAAATTTTTGGTGATCAATTGGAGGGTGGCCGTGAGCTAGGGGGGAGCTAGGTGGAGGAAAGAGTTGGTGACCAAAATTGACTTTGGTCTAAGGTAAAACTCCACAAGCCCTAACTCTCTCATTTGAGTTTAAATTCAAAGTTTGAGGAGGATTCAATTTGGTTGTAAGGACATAAGTCCAACCCCTATTTTATGCCTAGTTAGTGTTTGTGCTTGATTTGTAGATCTAAGGGTGTGTGGTTTAAATTCTTGCATGATTTATGTTTGTTTATGGTTGGTTTTCATGCTTGATTGCTTAGGGTGTGTGTCCCCTAATTTGGTTAGAAAATCTGCCCTAGGGCAGTACATGGAGCATGTTAATTTAAGGAACCAAGTTTAGTGCTTGTATGTGCAAAAGTTAGGGTTAATGCAACCCTAGAATTGGAATTTTTGAAATTGATTTGCATGGATTTAATTGGACAGTTTATGGGTTCATGCAGGACGTTAGAAACGCTGTGTGTTTGCCCTATAGGCTCCCGAAGTGTTCGGTTGAGGTAGATTTCACGAAATAGGACGTAAACCGGTTTAAGCAACCAAAACTGCCAATTCGGACTCAAACTGGCCAGTTTCGGGAAAATAAGAATTAGAGGGCCTTAGAGGCCGAATTGGGTAAATCTTAAAACACGAAAGTTGCTCGGAACGATTTTTCCTAGAGGACAACACGGGCAGAATTTAAAAATGAGGCTCCAATGGTCTCCGTTTTTACAAAAACCCGTGGCTGGTCTGCCCAGACCCAGTTTTCAGGATCAGCCAGTTTCAAACAAAAACTGACGCAAATATAAGCAGAACTGGATTTTTTGTAAAACACGAAAGTTTTAGCATTTTTCGAGAGCTACAACTTTGGTGAAGACAAGTTTTTCAAATTCCGAATGGATTTATAAACTGGTATTGTTTTATGAAGAGTGTGCAGGGAACCGAAAATTCCTGCACATGAGTTTTACAAACAGTTTTCGAAAAACTGTATTTTTGCTTAAAACTGACCCAAAGGCAGTTCTCAATCTTAAATGACCTTTATAAAGATTTGTTTTGAAGATTTGAAATGGTTACAAAAATATTAAAGAGATTTAAAGCTATATTTCTTAAATAGTAAAAAGATAAGAAAATGGACAGAATTTGTAATCAAGCCAAGGTTTTGAGGAAACCCAACATTTTATTAAGAACCTAGCCAAGAGATTATCCAACGTAATCTCTTAAAAGAAATAATTAAAGAATAATTATTTCCAAGCAGGTTAAATAACTAATTTATGACCAAATTGGATATCCCATGATAGGGGACATACAACTTGAATTTCATCAGCGTGTTGGTTAGGATACCAACATTTTATAACAAGAATTAGACTCTTATCTACATCCCTATTCAATCAGGAAAGGCCTGCAGCTGTGCCTATTAGGAGAACAGCCTCAAGAGGGACATAGTGAGAGAGGTAAGCGCAACTCCGCCTACAGCATAGGCTTTTTGGTTGTAACATGTTTACTGATGCAGTGTATGTTGTGTGCTATAATTTGAAATAACAAATAGATGGCATGAGTGATATATGATTACAGATTATATTCATGTGACCTCATGAAGCATGATCGCAAATAATAAGAACAAGGTCAAGATGACAAACAAGTATGATAGCAAGCAAGCTTGCCTGTGACGTACCGACCCGTCCAAGGTCGGGTAGGACTGTGGAATGAGTTGGAAATGGTTTGGCCGCCCCAACCATTCCATAGTTGCGCGCCCGGTACGGTCACTCATGTTAAGGGGCCCATAAGCAAGTTAAGAGATAAAAGTTTGTTATGAAAGCATGATAAATTAAGCATAATAAAGCATAATTGGATCATGCATGATTATCATATGTTAGGATATGCTATACCAAGTTTATGATTGTTTAAGTTGCGGATAAAATAGTTGTGCTTGCTGAGCGAAAGCTCACGCCTTATGTCTATGCTGTAGGTAAGCAACCTACTGGCGATTTTTGATGCAAGATGGTGGAGTTGGCTGGGCAACTGTGAAAGAAGGGAAAAGCCGCTACGTCTTCCGAAAATTTATGCTTAATATTTTATGTTTATATTATTCCAAACAGTACTTCAGTAATAGAAAAAAAAAAAAAAATTCCCCTATATTTGTCAAGTAAATAAGTATGTAAAACAAGTTAAGTATGTATGTATGTACGGTAACGGTCCGTGCTAGGCGGGTCGTTACAGAGTTGGTATCAGAGCGGTTCCCTGCTACCTGAATTCACAGTTCGCCTGCCATCGCCACTATCATTGTAAGTTAAAGTTAGATTATGCGTAAATATTTTATTATGTGCTTTGGTATGTAGATTCGTCGACATGGATCCGGATCACGTAGATGCGGACCGAGAGGCTATATCGTCATTTTATGAGGCACATCCGTTATTATTTGACGGTACGAGTCACACGATATCTTTGGGGGCATGGTTGTATGACATGGAGCTGATTTTTCGTACTAGCCATATCCCGGGTCGCTTGCAGGTTTCGTTGAGTAGTCGATGTTTGATTGGCGACGCCCGTCTTTGGTGGATATCAGTAGGAGAGCCACAGTTACCTAGCCGGACTTGGTTACATTTTCGCTCACTGATGATTGGACGGTTTGGACCGATACTAGATTACGGGCCAGGAGCGCCTCAGCGTGATCCCGATATTTATAGAGACATGTACGACACTCGATATCACAGTTATACGCTTGAGTGGCACGCATATCCTCTCGAGACCATGGCCCATTATTGCATGAGATTTCAGGAGGCCATGTTGCCCTACTTTTCTCAGGACATAGACCACCCTGTGTTGGAGGCATTGACGGTTTTGCGGAACGGCTTACCCGGTCGTATTCGCCAGTATGTTCCTTTTCCCTCACCCAGGATGTCTGTGGAGCACATGATAGAGGATATTTTGCGGGCTGAGGTACACGCTGATGCCGAGCCACCAGTGGCCGTGGGAAGTGATCACCAGGCACCTGTAGATGATGCTGGTATCGCAGAGCCTGTTTACGAGGTAGGACCAGTACCTCTAGAGGAGCCGATCCCTGCAGTTCCGGAGCAGGCGGTGCCAGCTCATGAGGCTGAGGAGCCGGCAGATGCTCAGGGTGACCCGGAGGCCGGAGACCCAGATGAGGATGATGTTGTGATCATACCTGGAGATCCACCAGCAGATCCCATTATCATCGATATCTCCAGTGACGAGGAGGATGATATCGAGGAGATGCCAGCTGACCCGCCAGCAGATCCCATTGCCATCGACATATCCAGTGATGAGGAGGGCGACGACGAGGATATGGAGCCGGTGCCCGAGCTAGAGCAGGCAGGATGGGTTGAGGACCAGGAGGATCTCGCTGACGACCCAGAGGAGATTCTTTTCGACGACGGAGATTGGGAGACCGACTCCGACGCAGCTGCCTAGAGGACGATAGAGATCGTTATTTTGATTGACCATGTACATTTATTTTGACCTTAGTACTGACATGTACTTGCTTATTTTTTTTTTTTTGATGATAGGCTTGTACTGATGGAAAGTGGTAGCCACTTCCATCGCCATTCTTTTTGGGTATATGTATGATGGTGAAGTGTTAGACACTCCCATTACTATTTTTGTCCATGTATATAAAATATTATGAAACAGATATGTATTTACAGTACTGTATGAACAATGTACCTATTGTAAATATACAAGAAACAGTTCAATACCATGTTATGTTATGATCTCAAGAATCATGCTATGATATGATACGTTATGATTATGTAAGCCATGATACAATATGAACATGATAAGAATGATTATATTACGATTCGATGTATTATGATATGATACGATGAATGATGAAAGAAAGGATATTACTAGTTCGATAATATCTTTTCTCATGATTTAATAGGATAGAAAAGATGGTACGACCTCGCAGAACAATGCCGGTGAACCAGAATCCACCTGCACCGGATCTAGCAACTGTTGTAGCAAATTTGCAACGACAGTTACTTGAACAGCAGCAGGAGACAAATAGACTTCGGGAGCAGTTAGCTCAGATCAATCAGAGACCTCAGGCTAACGAGGTTCCCCCTCAGAATGTCAGAGTACCTCCAGTAGTACCCCCGGTACCTGATATTCAACCAGAGGTTCAGCCAGAGGTTCCTATAGCACCCGTTGGAGTACAAGTGAATTTACCTCCAGTACGGGAAGATTTGCTTTATGAAAGGTTTAGACGGATGAAAGCACCGGAATTCGAGGGACCCACAGATCCAATTGCCGCTGACAATTGGTTGATTGACATCCAAGTTATTTTGGATTTTATGCGGCTGACTGAACAGGAAAAAGTTCTCTGTGCTTCCTTCGCTCTCAAGAAAGACGCTAGACACTGGTGGATGACCGTCCAGATGCGTCGTGATGTTACAACTATGAGTTGGCAAGATTTTGTGTCAGAATTCCGGACAATGTACTTTAACAGAGAAACCTTGGCAGCTCAGCAAGATGAATTTACTAGTTTAAGACAAGGATCGATGACGGTAATGGAGGCTGTCAATAAGTTTGAACAGTTAGCCCGATTGTGTCCGGAATTGGTGCCCAGTGAGACAGAAAAAGTCAGACTAATGATGAAGATGTTTCGGTCAGATATCGCCAAGCAAGTCAGTGCTGGTGAAAGTCCACCTACTCGAGTGTCCGATTGTATAAGTCGGGCCATAAGAGCAGAGTATTGGAATAACCGAGACAAAGAAGAACGGGCTCAGTTTTTTAAAGCAAGGAAGGAAGAAAAGGCCATGGGGAAGCAGATACAACACCGTCAAAATTTTGAAGCGAATCAGAAAGGTCAACCCCGTAATCTTGCTCAAGGCTCTAAGCAGTTCGGAAGGAATAAACGAAAGGAAAATTTTTCTGGCCAGAGTCAGCAAAGGAATTACCCTCAGAAAAAGATTGTTCGGGGGAACGAAGGAAATAACAACAGCTACCCAGTGTGTACTAAGTGCGGGAGGAAACACCCGGGAATATGCCGGATGGGGTCAAATGCTTGTTATCTCTGTGGTAAAGAAGGCCATTATGCAAAGAACTGCACTTTGAACACCCAAGGCCAGAATCCTTCATATTCAGGCCGGAACCCTAACAGCCAGTTGCATGCAGTCCAGGCAAAGCTCGAAGGACCTTCGATCGCTCAGGGCAGATTAGAGGCTCCTGAACCGCAAGCCAGAATCTACGCCTATACAAAGGGAGATGCAGAAGCCGGAACTTCGCATGTGGTGACAGGTCAGATTTCTATCGCCACTTATGACGCAATTGCCTTATTTGATTCCGGTGCCACCCACTCGTTCATATCATTGGAATTTGCTCAGAAGTTAGGAAGAGGTGTGGATAGTCTAAAACAACCTTTTAAAACCTCTCTGCCATCCGGAGAAATTTTGTGGTCCAACTTTTGGATACGAAACACATCCGTAGGAATTTGTGGCAGAGAATTATATGTAGATCTCATCGCAATCAAACTTCAGGATTTCGATGTGATCTTAGGAATGGACTTCTTGAGTAAATACAACGCCAAGATTGACTGCCGGAAGAGGTGTGTGACGTTCAATCCTTACGGCGAAGCCGAGTTCAACTTTTATGGTCAGCCACGGAGCCCAGCAACTCGATTCGTTTATGCAATCAGGGCTTGGAAAATGTTAGCTAATGGTTGTCAAGGATATCTAGCTAACATGGTGGACAAGGATCAAGAATTGGAGCGGACATCGGAAGATGTTCCCGTTATTAAGGAATTTGTAGATATTTTTCCGAAGGATTTGCCGGGACTTCCGCCGGAAAGAGAAATCTCTTTTGAGATTGAATTGCTGCCTGGAGCTGCACCAATTTCGAAAGCCCCTTATCGTATGGCACCAGCTGAGCTGAGAGAACTTCAAGTGCAATTACAAGAACTGCTCGACAAAGGATTCATCCGACAAAGTTACTCTCCGTGGGGAGCACCCGTTTTGTTCGTCAAGAAGAAGGATGGATCATTCCGAATGTGCATCGATTACCGAGAGCTAAACAAGATTACGATCAAGAATAAGTACCCTCTTCCAAGGATTGATGATCTTTTCGATCAACTCCGAGGAGCAGTCGTGTTCTCAAAAGTCGATCTACGATCAGGGTACCATCAGCTCAGGATTAAGGAGGCAGACATCTCCAAGACAGCTTTTCGTACTAGATATGGGCACTATGAGTTCTTAGTTATGCCCTTTGGATTAACTAACGCTCCAGCTGCCTTCATGGATCTTATGAACCGAGTATTCAAGGAATATCTGGACAAATTCGTCATCGTTTTTATCGACGACATCTTGATTTACTCAAGGTCCAAGGAGGAACATGCACAACATCTTAGGATGGTAATGGAAACATTGAGGAGAAATCAGCTTTATGCTAAGTTCACGAAATGTGAATTTTGGTTGGAGAAAGTTCATTTCTTGGGACATGTTGTGTCGAAAGAAGGAATTTCTGTAGATCCTTTGAAAGTGGAAGCAGTGAGTTTATGGCCGGTACCCAAAAGTGTTACGGAAATAAGAAGTTTTCTTGGGTTAGCCGGATACTACCGACGGTTCGTCGAGGGATTTTCCAAAATTGCTGCACCACTCACAGCCCTTACCCGAAAAGATAAAAAGTATGAATGGACTCAGAAATGCGAGGAGAATTTCCAAGAGCTCAAGAAGAAGTTAACGAGTGCACCCGTGTTAATTATTCCTGATGTAGATGCAGGAAATTTCGTAATTTACAGTGATGCTTCCAAGAACGGATTAGGAGCTGTCCTGATGCAAAATGGGAAGGTGGTAGCCTATGCGTCAAGACAATTGAAGAATCATGAACGGAATTATCCTACGCATGATCTGGAGTTAGCAGCAGTAGTTTTCGCATTGAAGATCTGGAGACATTATTTGTATGGAAACAAATGCGAAATCTACACTGACCACCAGAGTCTCAAATATATTTTCACTCAGAAAGAGCTCAACATGAGACAGCGTAGATGGCTGGAACTAGTGAAGGACTACGATTGTGAGATCCTTTATCACCCCGGAAAGGCAAACAGGGTAGCAGATGCTTTAAGTAGGAAATCCTCGGGCATGTTAATGTCTATCGAAGCGTTTCCAAAGCCACTACAAAAGGAGATTTCTGAGTTCAACTTGGAAATGATCACGGGAAAATTAGCTTCTCTGACTCTTCAGTCCGATCTATTGGAATTCATCAAGGCGCATCAAGGAAAAGATTCAGTTTTGCTTAAGGCACAACTTTTTAGCGGAAAGAACAAGGAATTCAAGACCTCTGCCGATGGCACTATCTACTTCAAGGAAAGGATCTGTGTTCCCGACTTTGAGTTTTTGAAGGATCAGATCATGTCAGAAGCTCATAAAACGCCATACTCGGTACACCCAGGAGCTTCCAAGATGTACAAGGATCTTCGAGAGAACTTTTGGTGGCCAAAAATGAAGAACGATGTAGCAGAATACGTGTCAAAATGCCTAACTTGCCAGAAAGTTAAGGCTGAACACCGACATCCTGGAGGAGAATTACAGAAAATAGAGTTCCCTGAATGGAAATGGGAGCAAACTACTATGGATTTTGTAGTTGGATTACCCAGGACGGTGAGTGGTAATGACACAATTTGGGTTGTGGTGGATAGATTGACCAAATCAGCCCATTTCATTGCAATCAAATCCACCTTCTCTGTGGACAAATTGGCTGAAGTCTACGTATCTCAGATTGTTAGGCTGCATGGAGTGCCAAAGTCGATCATTTCAGACCGTGACGGACGTTTCACCTCTCGATTTTGGACCAGTGTCCACAATGCTATGGGATCAAAACTAAAGTTCAGCACAACTTTTCACCCCCAAACCGATGGCCAGTCGGAACGAACAATCCAAACATTGGAAGATATGTTGAGATCATGTGTTCTGGATTTCAAAGGAAACTGGGATCAGAAATTGCCATTAATCGAATTTTCCTACAACAACAGTTATCACGCTTCGATTGGTATGGCACCATTTGAAGCTCTTTATGGAAGGAAATGTCGATCTCCTATCCACTGGCAGGAAGTTGGACAAAAGCAGTTGCAAACAACAGACTTTATCAAGAAAACTTCTGAAGATATTAAGAAGATCAAGCAAAGACTCGACATAGCTTTCAGTAGACAGAAAAGTTATGCCGATAAACGTAGAAGGCCATTGGAATTCCAAGTTGGAGATGCCGTGTTCATTAAGATTGCTCCTATGAAAGGAGTAATGAGATTTGGTAAAAAGGGGAAGCTCAGTCCAAGATATACAGGACCATTTGAAATCCTTGAAAGGATTGGGAAAGTAGCTTACAAGCTTGCTTTGCCACCAGAATTATCTGCAATGCACGATGTATTTCATGTGTCAATGTTGAAGAAGTATGTACCAGATCCGTTGCATGTGCTTAGTCAAGAACCAGTGGAAGTTCGAACGGATTTGACATATGAAGAAAAGCCAGTTCGCATTCTGGATCGAGAAGAGAAGGTCCTAAGAAATAAAACCATTCCCCTGGTTAAGGTGTTATGGCGCAACCACAAAGTTGAAGAAGCCACCTGGGAATTGGAAGATGAAATGAGAAAGAACTACCCCCGATTTATTCTAATTTTCGAGGACGAAAATTTTTAAGGGGGGTAGATTGTAATAACTAAATTTTTACGATCTTACGTTCTCTTGTAAAGAAACTTATGTTATGTTTTAAAGGTATTTATGAGAAACCTGAGACAAGGTTTTTGTGTGAAATTTTAAGTTCTCACGATACTATGAGACTTGAAAATAATTGCTTAACTCAGAACGTATCATTTTGAGTCAGAAGAATAGAAAATTTTACGTCTGCATGATTTTGCATGGCGGTCAAAGTTTGACCTAAAAAGTCAACAGTTGACTAGAAAAGTCAACCATGTGATAATACTGTTTTATGAACAAGCAGTATGGAAAATATACTGCGAAAAATCATGTTCCAGACGAGATAGCAAGAGTAAGATTTAAAATCACCCTAGAAAAATCAAGCACGTAAATTAGGGTATCTTGGGCCAAAGGGCTTCAATTTATAAGAAAATTTTTATACAGTCAAATTTTACACAGATAAATTTTGGACTGCAGTTTGGTGATTAAATACTGTTATTAATAGTTAACAGTATTGAAAATATTTATGTTAGCATGAATTTGGACTGTGTATCAAGAATAAAGGCCAAACAAGCCTTAAAAGCTTGATTACATCACCAAAATCTTAATTATGACATCATCAAGGGAAGAAAAAAAAAATAAAAGAAAATTTTTGGATAATATTGGAGCATTCTAGAGCTTGGTGGCCGGTTCTTTTGGGGCTGAAATTTAATTAAATTTTCTCCAAGGACTTGAAGGAAAAAGGGTGAACAAATTTATTTGCAAAGTAGTCCAAAAACCCATCTATAAATAGACCTTGTGGGGGGCTGTTTTTGGCTGGAAAAATCAGAGAAAAGCAGCCAAATTCTGGCCAAATTTCTCCTCACAAAAATTCAGAAAACCAAGAAGAGAAAGGGGTGAGAGAAATCAGAAAATTTCCTTGGGGGTTTTGTTCCTAAGGTTCGGTTTTGCACTAGGGAAAACCAAGGGAAATTCAGAAATTTTTTTAGGACTTTTGGGGTGTGAAGCCGTGGGAGAAAGGGAGAAAGAAAGGACTGAAATTTTGGGCCAAATTTTGGTAAGGGTGCTCGGCTTGGAGAGGAGCAACCAAGGAAGCCAACCAAAAAATTTTTGGTGATCAATTGGAGGGTGGCCGTGAGCTAGGGGGGAGCTAGGTGGAGGAAAGAGTTGGTGACCAAAATTGACTTTGGTCTAAGGTAAAACTCCACAAGCCCTAACTCTCTCATTTGAGTTTAAATTCAAAGTTTGAGGAGGATTCAATTTGGTTGTAAGGACATAAGTCCAACCCCTATTTTATGCCTAGTTAGTGTTTGTGCTTGATTTGTAGATCTAAGGGTGTGTGGTTTAAATTCTTGCATGATTTATGTTTGTTTATGGTTGGTTTTCATGCTTG
Organism: Ficus carica; assembly: GCA_009761775.1. Lineage (NCBI taxonomy): Eukaryota > Viridiplantae > Streptophyta > Magnoliopsida > Rosales > Moraceae > Ficus > Ficus carica. Next base: position 169,018 of record VYVB01000459.1, on the reverse strand, counting down.
ATTGCTTAGGGTGTGTGTCCCCTAATTTGGTTAGAAAATCTGCCCTAGGGCAGTACATGGAGCATGTTAATTTAAGGAACCAAGTTTAGTGCTTGTATGTGCAAAAGTTAGGGTTAATGCAACCCTAGAATTGGAATTTTTGAAATTGATTTGCATGGATTTAATTGGACAGTTTATGGGTTCATGCAGGACGTTAGAAACGCTGTGTGTTTGCCCTATAGGCTCCCGAAGTGTTCGGTTGAGGTAGATTTCACGAAATAGGACGTAAACCGGTTTAAGCAACCAAAACTGCCAATTCGGACTCAAACTGGCCAGTTTCGGGAAAATAAGAATTAGAGGGCCTTAGAGGCCGAATTGGGTAAATCTTAAAACACGAAAGTTGCTCGGAACGATTTTTCCTAGAGGACAACACGGGCAGAATTTAAAAATGAGGCTCCAATGGTCTCCGTTTTTACAAAAACCCGTGGCTGGTCTGCCCAGACCCAGTTTTCAGGATCAGCCAGTTTCAAACAAAAACTGACGCAAATATAAGCAGAACTGGATTTTTTGTAAAACACGAAAGTTTTAGCATTTTTCGAGAGCTACAACTTTGGTGAAGACAAGTTTTTCAAATTCCGAATGGATTTATAAACTGGTATTGTTTTATGAAGAGTGTGCAGGGAACCGAAAATTCCTGCACATGAGTTTTACAAACAGTTTTCGAAAAACTGTATTTTTGCTTAAAACTGACCCAAAGGCAGTTCTCAATCTTAAATGACCTTTATAAAGATTTGTTTTGAAGATTTGAAATGGTTACAAAAATATTAAAGAGATTTAAAGCTATATTTCTTAAATAGTAAAAAGATAAGAAAATGGACAGAATTTGTAATCAAGCCAAGGTTTTGAGGAAACCCAACATTTTATTAAGAACCTAGCCAAGAGATTATCCAACGTAATCTCTTAAAAGAAATAATTAAAGAATAATTATTTCCAAGCAGGTTAAATAACTAATTTATGACCAAATTGGATATCCCATGATAGGGGACATACAACTTGAATTTCATCAGCGTGTTGGTTAGGATACCAACATTTTATAACAAGAATTAGACTCTTATCTACGTCCCTATTCAATCAGGAAAGGCCTGCAGCTGTGCCTATTAGGAGAACAGCCTCAAGAGGGACATAGTGAGAGAGGTAAGCGCAACTCCGCCTACAGCATAGGCTTTTTGGTTGTAACATGTTTACTGATGCAGTGTATGTTGTGTGCTATAATTTGAAATAACAAATAGATGGCATGAGTGATATATGATTACAGATTATATTCATGTGACCTCATGAAGCATGATCGCAAATAATAAGAACAAGGTCAAGATGACAAACAAGTATGATAGCAAGCAAGCTTGCCTGTGACGTACCGACCCGTCCAAGGTCGGGTAGGACTGTGGAATGAGTTGGAAATGGTTTGGCCGCCCCAACCATTCCATAGTTGCGCGCCCGGTACGGTCACTCATGTTAAGGGGCCCATAAGCAAGTTAAGAGATAAAAGTTTGTTATGAAAGCATGATAAATTAAGCATAATAAAGCATAATTGGATCATGCATGATTATCATATGTTAGGATATGCTATACCAAGTTTATGATTGTTTAAGTTGCGGATAAAATAGTTGTGCTTGCTGAGCGAAAGCTCACGCCTTATGTCTATGCTGTAGGTAAGCAACCTACTGGCGATTTTTGATGCAAGATGGTGGAGTTGGCTGGGCAACTGTGAAAGAAGGGAAAAGCCGCTACGTCTTCCGAAAATTTATGCTTAATATTTTATGTTTATATTATTCCAAACAGTACTTCAGTAATAGAAAAAAAAAAAAAAAAATTCCCCTATATTTGTCAAGTAAATAAGTATGTAAAACAAGTTAAGTATGTATGTATGTACGGTAACGGTCCGTGCTAGGCGGGTCGTTACAGTATGTTTAGGGTTTCTATGCTTAATGATTTATGTCTTTATTTTTGTTGGATGACAAAACTTGACGTTAGAAATACGCTGCATGATTGACTCTAAGCTCTCGGCTGCTGCCGATTGAGGTAGGGTGTACGATTAGGACGTAAAATCAAATTAAACCAAGAAACTGCCAGTTCGGGTGGAAACTGGCCAGTTTTCTGGAAACCCGATTTTGAGACCCTAAGAGGCCGAATTACGAAAAATATAAAACATGAAAGTTGTAGAAAAGAGTTTTTCCTAGGGGGCAACGCTGACAGTTTTGCAAAATAAGGCTCCAACGGCCTTGATTTTTACAAAAATCCGAGCCTGACCGTGCCCAGGATTCATGCACGGCCAGGTGAGTTCAACAGGGGATATGAGTAGGTTAGAGTCCGAATTGGATTTTGAGAAAAACACGAAAGTTGTAGGATTTTTTGAGATCTAAAACTTTTATGAAGAAAACTTTTTCAAATTCGAATTTTATTTTTAATTAAATTGGTTTTCAAAAAAACTGTACAGGAAATAGGGAATTCCTGTACAGGATTTCTGGAAACAGTGCAGAAAAAAAGGGCAATTCTGCACATACACTGATAAATTGACAATGCGAAACTGTTCCAAAGATAGTTTCTAATAGTCAATAAGTTTTACAAATCCTACTCTATGATTTCAAATTTTCAAAGTTGAACAAAGGATTTTTTTTTTACAGAAATATAAGGTTTTTCTAAAAATGGGTTTTTTTAAGCCAAAATTAATCCGATTAGGGTTAAGCTTAAACACTAGGGTTACTTAATGTAACCAAGTAAAATAATATGAGATTAAGTAAGGGGCATATAACTAAAGTTATATATGATGTTGGTTATATCACCAACATTTCTAACACTTACTTTTATATGATAACAGAAGATAGAACGCGATAGTGTCCTGACGGGATCAAGCTCGATATCGGACACCGCTGTAATACCTGATTTTTCACCAATACGATTCCTTGTATAGAAATTACATTGAACCGTAAAGGTATTTATGGAAAAAGCCCAGTTAAGGGTTTTTAATTATGTTTTGTGAGTTTTCTGACTTTATAAGACTCAAAAAGGATTATTTAGTCAAGAAAATGACCTTTTAGGTAAAAAGGAACAAAAATGCAAAATTTTTCATGATGGTCAAAGTTTGACCAAAAACGTCACGGTTGACCAAAAAGTCAACCGTTGACCAAGAAAGTCAAATCTTGACAAGAAGGTCAATGATCGACAAGAAAGTCAATGGTTGACCCGAAAAATCCAAGAAATGACTGTACGATTAAATATTTATCTGTATAAAAATTGTACCGTGTGAAAACCAATTTTTCAGATAAAATGATATGTTCAAGACTCAGAAACCACCATAGAAAATCAAGCACATTAAGTGGAAGTATAGGGCAAAATGGTTTTAAGAAATAAGGAAAATTGTATACCGTCCATTTTTACACGGATGAATTCTGAACTGCAGTTCGGTAAAACAATACTGTGAATAAGTGAATCCAGTATTGAAAATACCTGTGTTAACTCAAAAAATGGACTGTACAATAGCTAAAAAGCCAAACAAGCTTTAACTTAGCTTACCTCACTTAACTTTCCCTTTATGACATCATTTTCTTTATTAAAGAAAATTTGAAAGTAATTGGATGGATGATCACCAAGGGTGGCCGGCCACTTGCCCCCCTTTTGTGTGATTTCTTGCTTCTTTTGGGGCCAAAATCCAATTAGCAAAGAGTTTCCCAACCTCTATAAATAGGGGTGGGCATTATTCACAAAAATTAGAAAAGCTAGCTAAACTTTGGCCAAATTTTTCTCTACCAAATCCGGATTTGTGAGGAAGAAAAAGAAAGAAATTTTTCAAACCCTAGAGTGTTTAGAGCTTAGTGGGGGGTCGGTTTGGGTTGGAGAACAAGCAAAAAGTTTGGAAAAAAATTTGTAACCCTTGTTGGCCAAGGAGGCCGGTTGCAAGGAATCCACCAAGGAGGAAGAGCCAAGCTAGGAAACCGGGTTTTTGGAGCATTGTGGTGGCTGGATTTTTGAGCAAATTGGTGACCGGACTTAGGGCAAGGAAGGCAGCAAGATTGGACTTGCCACCCACCAATTCAGCCGGCTGCTGTGAAGGAACAAAGAGAAGAAAACCTAAGCCAACTTTGAGCCAAAAGTGAGGTAAAACCCCTAATTGCCTAAGCTTTCATTTGAATTTCGTTTGGAGAAATTTAAGTGTATTTAAGCAATGATTTGTAATGGGCATAAGCCCACTTTCAGTTCTGCCCTAGCTAGGAAATATGAGTATGTGCTTGATTTAATTAGGAGTAGGGTTTGGTGGTTTTATGTTGCATGTTATGTGTTTGTTAGTATGCCTAGGGTTTTTGTAGGTTTATGAATGATTTATAATTTGGCTTGCATGTTAAAAATTTGACGTTAGAAACGTGATGTATGACTGATTTAGGCTCCCGCTGAGTTCGGTTGAGGTAGGGTGAACGTTTTAGGACGTTATCGAAAATTGAAACCGAAAACTGCCAACTCGGGTAGAAATTGGCCAGTTTCGGGGAAAACAGTTTTTGAGGCCTTTAGAGGCCGAATCTGGAAAAACTCAAAACACGAAAGTTGTTAAGAAGAGTTTTTCCTAGTGGACTGCGCGGACGGATTTGCAAAATGAGGCTCCAATGGCCTCGGTTTTTAACAAAACCCGAGCCTGAAGTGCCCAGGACCCCTGCACGGCCAGGACCCCTGCACGGCCCAGGATCCCTGCACGGCCAAGATTGGTTCCACAAGGTTTTTGACAAAGAAAATGTCCGAAATAGGTTTTACCCAAAACACGAAAGTTGTAGGGCTTTTCAATATCTAAAACTTTCGTGAAGACAAGTTGTTCAGAATCAGCTTGGATTTTAAAATGAAAATGGAGTTCAAAAACGGTACAGGAATTATGGAAAATCTTGTACAGGATTTCAAAAATCAACACAGAAAAAGGGTAATTTTGCAGTTACACTAATAATTGACATTGTGAAACTATTCCAAAGGCAGTTTCCAATAGTCAATAATTTCATGCGTCTCATTTTAAGATTTTCAGTTTTCAAAGTTAAACAAAAAGGATTTTTTACACCTAAACCTAAGGTTTTCTTTTCTAAAGAAATAAGATTTTGAAACCTAAGTTAAAAACAGTCCAATTAAGGTTACTTAGATAACCAACTAGGATAACGTAAAATTAAGTAAGGGCTTATAACGAAGGTTATAAAAGAGTGTTGGTTATATTGCCAACATTTCTAACCCTTACTTTTATTTTCAGAATATCGCACGCAGAAGTGTCCCAACGGGATTTAACTCGACATTGGACACAGCCTTTACGAACGAGGTAAGTACAACTCCGCCTACAGCATAGGCTTGTGGTGTATACTTACCTGAGTATGTTTGCTATATGTAAATGTTACATGTTATTAAATGTTACATGTTATTAAATGTTACACGATTAAGTGTTGTAGAATGTTCTAGGTATGCCATGATTACATGTTATGGTTATGTGTTATGATTATATGCTAGGGTTATATGTTATGATTATATGCCATGAATTATGATATGCCAAGTGCTATGTTATATGTTATGAAATTATAGGAACATGATTAGGGTTAAGATATGCTGAGAATTAATTGTGTGAAACATCACGATGCATGTTCACCGATTAACAAAAGAAAGATTAAGTATGAAATGATATGATGGCAAGCAATTGCCTGTGTCGTACCGACCCGCGTTAGGTCGGGTTGAACTATGGATTGAGTTGGAAATGGACTGGCCGCCACCACCAATTCATAGTCGCGCGCCCGGTGCGAACACTTACGTTATGGGGCCCATAGGATAAGACAAGATAAGTATGATAAGAAAGTTAAGAATGATCAAGTAAGCATAACCAAGCATAACTGGCTCATGCATATGTCAAGATAAGTTATGATATGTTACGATGTATGTTAATTATGAAATGTTAAGTATGAATTGTTATGTTGTGATGATTAATGGTTGAATTATTGCTTTGCGGTTTTAATAGTTGTACTTGCTGAGCGAAAGCTCACTGTCTTACGTCTATGCTGTAGGTAAGCAGCCTAGCAGCAACCCCTGATACAAGATGGAGGGCGAGGTCTGGTGGACTGTGAAATGTGGGGATAATGCCGCCATGCGTTTTGTTATTTAAGTAATTATTTTATAAAGCTTATATTACACCCACACAACGTTACCAATTATTCGTTATAATTATTTACGTATGTGCATATATGATTATATTGCTTATAAAAAAAATAAAAAAAAAATAAATTAAAATTCCGCTGTTACGTTATAAGTATGTATGTATGTATGTATGTATGGTAACGGCCTGTGCTAGGCGGGTCGTTACAACCGCAAACCCAAATAAGGTAAGTACAACTCCGCCTACAGCATAGGCTTTGTTGTGTATACTTGCCTAAGTATGTTTGATAAATGAAATATGCTATGCTATGTGTTATGAAATGCTATGAATGTATGCTATGATTGTATGCTATGAATGTATGTTATGAATGTATGCTATAAAGATATGTTATGATAGATGCTATAAAGTATAATAAGATATAAGTCTTGTTAAGATGATGATCTGGTTAAGAAGTGTTTATGATTTAGTTGTGTGAAACATCACGAAGCATGTTCACCAATTAATAAGAATAAGAACAAGATATGAGACGATGAAAGTTATGATGGCAAGTGAGCTTGCCTGTGTCGTACCGACCCGCTCGTAGGTCGGGTTTGACTATGGTTTAAGTTGGAAATGGACTGGCCGCCCCAACCACTCCATAGTTGCGCGCCCGGTACGGACACTTATGTTATGGGGCCCATAAGTAAGATAAGTAAGATAAGCAAGATAAGTTATGAAAGCATAAGAAAACATAATGAAGCATAAACGGTTCATGCATAAGTATGTTATGTTATGCTAAAGGATATATGTTAAGTTATGCTATAATTAAGCTATGTTATGTTGTGTCGCGGTAAATAGTAGTTGTACTTGCTGAGCGAAAGCTCATTGTCTTACGTCTATACTGTAGGTAAGCAACCTACGGGAAGTAAATGATATAAGATGGTGGAGCGTGGCGGGGCAAACTGTGAAATGTGGGAAATCATGCCGCTACGCGTTTTGTTCTTTTATATGTTATCTTTTGATTATTCTTTATGCCCAAACAACTTTATATTGTAGACGTTATTTTTCTACATATGTATTCGTGTGTTAATCGCGCTGTAAAAAAAAAAAAATTTCCGCTGTTACGCTAAGTAAGAATGTTCGATAAGTATGTAAGTATGGTAACGGCCTGTGCTAGGCAGGTCGTTACACTTACCATAAATCATATTATTAAATGTTGGTATTCTAACCAACATTCAACATTTACCCTAGTTATATGTCCCCTACTAACTTGGTGTCCTATTCAGTTACTAAATGTAACCTTAGGGCACCTGACCTAAAAACAATCAAACCATATCATGTTTGATTACTTAAACAAATCTTGGTTAGTTAATAGTATCCTTTTAGGTTACTGCCAGTAACCCTAGGTATAAGCCCAAACATTATTAGGTTAATGTCCTATTGGGTTACCAAGACCCAATAGTAGTATCCTATTTGGTTATCCTGAGTAACCTTGGTTTCAAAACTTAGCATATAAAATTTGTAACCTATTTGGTTACTATAAGTATACTTTCAATTATCTTAGTTCAATAATAATTTTTCTGTATCATAACCGATTACTAAGTGTCTTACTAGGGTTACCATATTACTTAGCATACTTTAAAACCTTATTTAATTCGTTTTAAACCATTGTTATAAAACTGAATTTGACTTATTTTATAAAGATAGTAAAACTGTGATATTTTGAAAATCGTTCATTGAAAATAGTTTAATAATTTTAGTTAGCAGTGCATGGGTAGGAATTTGTTTGCTCATGCACTGTTTTGAAAATCCTGTGCAGGAATTGTCTATTTCCTGCTCAGTTTTAGATTCAGTTTTATTTTAAAATCTGCTCTGAATTTGAAAAAGTTTTCTTCATGAAAGTTGTAGACCTCATAAATTCCTGCAACTTTCATTTTTTTACACAAAACCTAATTCTGCCCTTAACCTATTCAGTTTCCTCGTTGAAAAGTCCTGGCCGTGCATAGGGTCTAAGGCAGGCCAGTCTCGGGTTTTCATAAAAATGGAAGCCTTTGGAGCTTATTTTTCAAATTCTGTCTATGTTATCCCCTAGGATTTTCAATTTTCTACAACTTTTTAGTTTTAACTTTTTCCAAATTCTGCCTCTAAGGGCTTCAAAATTTCGTTTTCAGATTACTGCCCAGTTTTGTCCGAAAACTGGCAGATTCATTTTTAATTGTTTGTTACGCAAAATAACGTACACCCTACCTTAAACGGTCGCAACCATGAGCTTACATCATACAAGCAGCGTTTTACGTAGGTTTTCCATCACATACACTTGTTTCTTAACCAATTAACCCATGTGGTAAACTTTTACCAAGTTAGGGTTTTAAGTTGATTTTTCATGTTAGTTCAACATACAATCATCTTATCATCATACAAGCATAACATAAAGCTTCCTAAACATGTGGGGACATATAACAAGCAATTACTAAGCATACACATAAAGCATAAGATTTTTAAAGCATAACTTCAAAAATATAAGCCAAAACATAGATCTAGCTCACCAAAACATAGATCTAACTTACCAAAACACTAATCAAGCACATACTAATCTTACTAAGCTATTGTATGAAAAATAAGTGAGCTTAAGCTCTTATATAACCCACTGAAAATACATCTAAATAATTGAATAAAAACTCAAATGAAAGGCTTAGGGTTTTAAGAAGATTTACCTTAACACTTAGAAGTAGATCTAGGCTTGAATCACAAACTTCCTCCTTGATTTCTACCTCAAAAACCGAGCACTCTTCACTCTTTTTCTTCTCTCTAAGTTTTGGATTTTTACGGGGGGGGGGGGGGGGGGGGGGGGGGGGGGGGGGGGAGGAAGAGCTAGCTTGTACACTAAGGAAAGTGATGTGTCCAAAGGTGGACCAAGGCAAAACCCCACCACACCTATTTATAGGCAAATTTTAATTGAATTTCCTAGAATTATTTTTATTGCTTAAGTTGCATTTAAGTCCTCAAATAGCAAACATATGTGCCCCCCCCTAGAGTCCATGAGGTGGACGGCCACTTGGTGTGGCTTGTTGGCCAATTTTCAACCTAGTTCATGCATACAACTTACTTTCCATAATTTCTAAAAATCCAATAAATCATGTAATGATCACAATGTGAGGTGTCCTTAATTAAAGTTCCATTTGGATTTCTTCCACAAATGCAGTCCATTTCATACTAATACAGATTTTACAAATACTGTTTTTACCAATAACAGTATTGTTGTACTGTACTGCAGTCCAGAATTTATCTGCACTTAACCAAACTGCGTAAAAATTTCTCTTAGTACTAAAAGCCACTTAGTTCTTATTACTCTAAATATTGTGCTTGATTTTCTACAATAATCCCAAACCTAATTTGGCTTCGCTATCCGTAATAATAATTTTCACAGTATAATTTTATACTGTTTAAAACTGCAATATTTTCTCAAACATACCTTAGATTATTCTGATCAAACTTTGACCGGAATAAAATCATACATAAACCTTAATTCTGATAAATCACATATCAAGCATTTCATATAAACATACATAATACAAACTTTTGATTCCTAAAAAAAAGAAATCGTAAATTTGTAAAAAAGTTGGTTATTACATTAAATATATATATAAACTACTCAAAACTTCCTATCTTCACTAATCCTCATCACTAAGATAAACATTTTTTTTCATGCTCAAGTTCTTTTTTATTCTTGAACTTCAACATATGATGCCTTTGTAATAGAAAACATTAAATTTCTCACTTTATATCATAAATGTCATATAAATGATTATCAAACATGGGTTAAAAGAGCATTATATTTTGCTAATTTTCGTAGCATTGGCGAAACATTTTTTGAGAATGGGAAAAATTATCTTTGAAATTAAAATCTTTGAAATTTTGCAAATCTGAAAATCACATTCACTTTGTCATTTAAACTTGTTGCTAAAGCACTTCACTCAGTCATACACACTTTGTATCTTCTTAGAATTGGTCAAGATCTCCCACCTAAATAGAAAATAGAACATAACAAATACATGATGCAATAGTTCCAACAAAATAGAGACAAAGTTAATCAAAGAAATTAGTCGACCTTGAAAACTTGTTTTCTCGGCGTTGATGATGACTTAGCTTACTTGATGTTAATCCAGTCGAAATATTTCAATGTTTATTTTATCTTGAACTTTCATGAAAGACAAAGTTGATCAAAGAAGTTCATTTTTGTTTTAATTTTTTTATCTTGCACTTTCATGAAAGAAAATGTTAATCCAGTTGAAAATTTTCTACTTCTTTTTTTCTTATAATAATTTTCCCTCAAAATAGTAGAAAATTTGATGCCTGGTTATATTTGATGACTTGAACTCGATTCCTTTGTTTTTTTTTTTTCTCGGTTTAATAAATAGTTGAGTGACAAAATAAAACCACCTACATATTTTTTAAATACACTGAATTAGACCACAACAGAATTAATTCCTATGTAAATTTTCGATTAAATAAGAAATTAATTCTATCAACTGTTGACTAAAAATGGATTAACCTTAATTATGAATAATTAATATAGTCACATTAATTTATTGTATATTTCGATTTGTCAATACATTGGTGAAATTCTCTCAATATTTAAAAAATCGACATCTTGGAGGTATACACTCACTTCCCAATATTCCTACCGAAATAGCAATTAATACTCAGTTAATATGATGCAATGGTTCGGATTGATAAGAAACAAAGTTAATCAAAGAAATTAATGCACACCTTGAAAAGTTGTCATCTACTCTTGAATTCAAATATGTTATCTCATGCCACTATCATATTCGCTGTCCTCCTAATAAACTATTTTGTTGACCGTTAAATCTATAGTCTCCTAAGAGATAAGCCTTATGAAATATTTAAAATACAAATGTTTGATATCTTGTATCTAGACTAGAAATGAGCAAAGTTGATCTATATATATTAATGAAAGTTTCTTTGACATTTTTTAGTCTCTCAGAACTGTAAAAAATATCGCAAAGTACTGTTTCCTATACAGAGTGAGGAAGCGCCGCATTCCCACTCGCTGTAGCAAGTGGGTGACTTCAATAGTGTAGGAGAATTTAGGAATTTTCCCCCCTCACCGTTAAGGGTCCGTTTGAAGGGACTTTCGGAGATGAAGTTTTGTTGTTGGGACTTTTGGAAATATGAGTTTGAGGTAAAATTTTTTGGAAAAAAAGTTATTTTGAAGTTTTATGTTTAGTAGAAGAATAATTTAGGAAAAAAATAGTGAAATAGTAAATTTTAGAAAAGACTTTTGAAAACCCAAAACTCCCCCAAATGCCCAATTACAAACCATAAGGTATTCCACTGTTTGAAAAAGTGCCCCCAAACAGGATCTAAATGTTAGTTGTTTAAACTTATAGATCCTTATGGGTATATATACCTGGGTTGGATCCTTTTTTAGTCAACACCTCGAATTTCTTATCTCTCATCTTTAGAGTTAAGGTATTTATCGCGGAAAAGGATTGGAAGGAGTGTTGAGAAAGACCAAGTTGTTTGAGAAGATTCAACCAGTACCCACAATACACCAATTAATTCAAAGAGAAGAAAATAGGGAGGAAAATCGAGTGGTTGGGAATTCCCAAGATCATTTTCAGTATATAGTTTTTGAAAAATAACTAGGAATAATGTAATTTATATAAAAAAACAAATAATATGAAAACTGGTTTGTTAGTCCATCTCTCTTTCAATTGACTCATAATCAACTTAAATCACAAGATTTCATTCATGACACTATATTTTAAGAGTTCAAACACCACAGTCATATCACTTGCTAGCAAGAAACTCACCTTTCTTAAAATTCTTATAGCAATACCCGGTATTCACAGCTGTACAAGGAAAAATATCATTTTTTAAACAAACTCTTCGAAGAGTTGCTAACTTACTCATCCTCATTGAGGATAAATGTAATTTTTCACACACTATTCATTCATTTGATTCTTGAAGTTCGGCATATATGTAAATATCGTGTAGGAGAAGGTTGTAATAACCGAAATTTTTACGGACTCGCGATTTTCTTAGAAATAACAGAAATCTAAGTCTGTACTATGTACACTAGTAAAAATTGTGGATTACACGACGGTTATTTATCGTCATGTAAAGTTTACACGATGGTTAGACAACCGTCGTGTAATCCAGCGTCGTGGAAGATACCACGACGGTTCCATAACCGTCGTGGTATCTCAATATTACACGACGGTTCACACCGTCGTTGAATCAAGAAATACAGTAGCAAACGCCACAAATTTAGAAATTTACACGATGGTTTTCCTCTAAAACCGTCGTGTAATGTAGTTATTACACGACGGTTTCGGCTCAAAACCGTCGTGTAATCACTACAATTACACGACGGTTTTGAGCCGAAACCGTCATGTAATGTGTGTCATCGCCAAAGAAAAAGCCAATTTTTTTTTAATTCAAACCCAATTACATGATGGTTTTGAGCCAAAATCGTCGTGTAATGTCATACATTACACGACGGTTTCGGAGCAAAACCGTCGTGTAATGTGTGCCATCACAAAAAAAAGTTGATTTTTTTAATTCAAGCCCAATTACACGACGATTTTGAGCAAAACCGTCGTGTAATGGTACACATTACATTAGAATCAAATTCCATATGATTATCCAAAACAAAAATCCATTTTGGCATTTCATCGAACATGTGGTGGGCGGATAAAAATCATGTTCAAAAATGTGTGTAAAGTTCCAAAACCGTGCACAAAACATTCATCTCCAAAGAGCAACAATAAAATTAAAAAAAAAAACATTCAAACAACACTACAAATTACACTCCACGCAAGTTATTAAAGCATTGTGTGTTCATAGTTTTGTTAGAAAACAAGAAATTGAGTAATATGGAAGTCACCTTGCTTTTCTTTAAAGAAAAATAGTCACGGCCTTGATGGGAACACCGGGAGAGAGAGGTGGTGGCGACGGCGGCGGCGGAAAAAAACCGGGGCTATGGTGGCGGTTTGGGAAAAGTTTGAAGCGGCAACGGCGTGACCGGATTTTAAGTTAGGGGACGACAGGCGGGCAAAGGAGGTGGGGAGGAGAAAAGCTTGAGTTGTCTAGAGGGTTGAAGATGAAAATGATGATAAATGAAGATGAAAGTGTATTTAAGTAATGGGTTTTCGCACGAATTCCAAAGCATGAAATTTGAAAATTTTGAAAATTTTCGGAGGATTACACGACGGTTTTCTATAACCGTCGTGTAATCTTTTTTTTTTTTTTTTTTGAAATCCTGCCGGATTACACGACGGTTTTGTCAAACCGTCGTGTAATCCTGTTTAAGACGATGGTTTCACAAAAACCGTCGTGTATTTTCCGTCGTGTTAGCCAACTTTTTTAGTAGTGGTATGTCAATAAGAAGCTCATGATCTGATTTGATTATCAAAGTATGTTTGAGTTCTTATACGTATTATGAGACTCAACAATAGTTTATTAAGTCAAGTATGAGGCCTTATGATGAAAAAGGAAAAACCATGATTTATGATTTTGTTCTGACCACTGAATGACCAGAATAATTTACGACACGATGAAGACGGTAATGCCGTATAATAAACAGTATAGAAATTATACTACAGCCGACTGTCATTACGGATGCAGAATTGATGATAAGGATTAAGAATGCTCTAGAATAAGCATGAATAATATTTGGACAAGGAGTACTAAATAGTTTCAAGTCCTAAGAAAAACCTATACGCGGTCCAGTTAAGTGCAGATAAATTCTGGACTGCAGTTTAGTAATACTATGTTGTTAATAGTTAAAACAGTAATTATACTATCTGGATTATTAAGAAAATAGATTGCGTATTAGGGGCAATGCCAAACATGGCCCTATTTGGAGGACAAGTAATTGTAGATTAGTATGAAAAGGTATTTTAGCTCCAACACTCCACATGGCTGGCCATTTTGAGGGACTTGGAAGGCAAAAAAATTTATCTTTAAGGACCAATATTCAATTCAAGGAGAATTTAAGAAAAAAAAAATAATTGTGAAAAATTATGAATTTTCCACCTATAAATAGGGGTGGGTAGTAGAAACTTGCACTCCTTAGTTGGCTTTTCAAACTGCTAGTTCTTTCTCAATTATTCCTCTCTAGCCTTAGAAAAAAAAAATAGAAAAGAGAGAGAGAGAGAGAGAGAGAGTTGGCCGGTTGGGTGTATAGAGGTGGAGAGCAAGGATTTCTCTCATTCAAGGCTTAGAATCCATCTCCTTCAAGCTCTAGAGGTATATTCTTGATCCCTAACTAAAACTTTAATTAGTTTTGGTTTGAGGATTTATGTGTATTTCAAGTTACGGGATGTAAGATCATAAGCTCATGTTCTTTCATTTTCTTATTTTATGGCCTCTAATGGTTGGTTTATGCTAGATCTATGCTTAGGTTATCTTGTTTGCTAGCTCTAAGCATGGGTTTGATTTTATGCTCTAAGATGAGTTTTAAAGTTATGTGTGCTCTCCATGTGTTTGTGATTATGCTCTCACACATTTAAGTAGGGAAATTTTATGAATGATGATGACGATGATGATGATCTGATTATTATGGGTATGTTGGTTAAGAAAGTAACCTAAAGACACAATTTGGTAAACAAGTAAGTTATCAATATTGTGTCTTTCAAGAACATGAGATGAGTGAATGGTTGAATGTTAAGAACGAATCCTTCGCACTGTATGTTGATGTAGGCTCACGGTTTCGACCGTTTGAGGTAGTGTGTGCGGATTTTTAAGCTAAGAATCTACAAAATACAAACTGCCGGTTTTTGAAAATAATCTGGACAGTTTTCTGAAAACCCAATTTTGAGCCTCTTAGAGGCCGAATTTGGAAAATGTTGTAACTGTAAAGTTGTAGAAAATAGAAAACCTTAGGGGACAACATGGACACATTTAGAAAACATAAAAGGCTCCAAAGGCCTCTGTTTTTATCAGTTTTCAAAACTGATCGGTCCAAGTACTGTACACGTCAAGAACTTTTCAAGGGGAAAAATGAGTAAGTTAAAGGTAGATTTAAGCTTCAAGAAAAACATGAAAGTTGTAGATTCGACGAGTTCTACAACTTCCATGAAGAAAAAAAATTTCAAATTCTAAAACCAACTTAAAGATAAAACTAGATTTTCAAAACTGTACATGGTACAGAAAATTTCCTACACAGATACATTCAAGCAAATTAAAATGGTATTTTGAAATCAATTTTTAAGGTTTTATGACCTCTTTAAAAAGAGATTATGATTTTATGAAAATAATTTCAAAAAGGTTTAAATCCATTTGAATTTTACAAGTGAATTTTTAATATATATTATGTCTTACAAAAAGCAATTTCATGAAATTTCAAGTATTTATGTTAAGAAATACTTGATTTGAAAAGTTAAGATATTTTCCAAGTAAATAAGGTATTTTTAATAAAAAGGGAATTTTAAACCAAAGTTACTTATGAATATAAGTAACAATTCTATGACGGATGGTAATTGGATTGGATACAAATTTATTATGTCAAGATTTGTATCTATGATTACCAATGGTAATCGGATTGGATACCCATCTAATATGTTATGGTTTGTAGTAAGATAGAATGATTCTTATCTTACGCTCTGTTTGAAAACATGAATATAGCCTGTTGTCTAGCCTTTTTGGAATGCTAGAGCAAGAGCGTAGGACAATTTGTAAGTACAAACCTCACCTATAGTATGAAAAATAGTAAATTATTTTCAAGCACGACATGTTTACATGTATGCCATGATATACCATATTTATGTATATGTCATATTTTTACCAATATGTCATGATCATGTATATGCTATGTTTTACAATAATGCCACAATTAACTATTATGCCATAGTTTACGATAATGCCATTGTTTTAAAAGAGTGCCATATTTTATAAACATGCCATAAATTATTTTATGATATTGATCTTTATGTTATGCCATATTTATGTATCACATGCATCATGACTAATAAGATCACAAGTTAAGAATCTTAGTTTTGAAACTAGTCTTTGTTAAAAACTTCATGTGGAAGTATGATTTTAAGCATCCTCATCAAGAATTAAATAACAAGACTAAGATTAAACTAAGACAAGTAAAGTGTCGTTCCAGCCTCCCGTAGATCGTGGAGGATTATGTATGTTTTAAGATCCTCAGACCTTCCGTAGATCGTGAAGGGTTATGTATCTACGTGAAGGGTTATGTATGTTTACCTTCCATAGATCGTGAAGGGTTATGTATCTACATGAAGGGTTATGTATGTTTACCTTCCATAGATCGTGAAAGGTTATGTATGCTTTAAGATTCCCAAAATTGTTAGGACCTTACAAACCCTAACTTTCTGTGGATTGCGCGCATCTAGTGTGTACACAAAGGGCCCATATGTTAAGCAAGATAATAAGTCCACAATGGAACATAAAAGATCCATAATCAATAATAAATGGTTCATGCATAAGCTACACGATACTTGTTATATTTATGTGAGATTAAGTTTGTACTTGCTGAGCGTTAGCTCATTAGTATATTTCATACTGTAGGTAAAAAGCCTGCAGCTTAATTGGTGGGCTATAAGGACGATGTGGCAAGTGAAGGGCGGTGTGGGATACCACTACGCAGATTTTTCCGCAAACTCTTTTGAACCATAAATATATATATATATATAAATTTAAAGAAATTTGTGTTATACTATGTATATGATGTTTGAAGACTTGGGTTAAATGTAAGGATTATGTATGACTTTATATTTTGGTAAACAAGTAATGTGTATGCACGGAAAGTTTACCTATATGGACTAGTCTATTTATATGGTGTTTGAAAAAAAAAATTTATTCTAAAATTTTCAGTAAGTTTACGTATTTAAAACCAAGATGTAATTTAAGCAAGTATAGTAACGGTCCACGTTTACGTAGCTGGGGCTTTACAAAGGTGGTTTTGCACTATAGAAAACTCTTATGTTTAATGCATAGGTTTGAAAAGCACCCTTTTTAAAATATTTAATTCAACTTAAATTTTTGACGTTTTCAAAATCCATGTATACTCTTTTTTTTTTCCTCTTTCAAATACAAATTTTAAAAGATTCCCAGTTTACCTTGAAACCTAATTATTTTTCCTCTTTGAACCTATGTATCAGACATATGTCACTTTATGGTGAATAAAAAAATGCTAATAAATGATGATAGAATGAAGGTTTAGAAAGCCTCCAATTGTACTAATTCTGGTTCTATAATAACACATTGTTCACGTAATAGCATTGGAGACGCTTTTTTTTAGAGCGGGAAAGTTGCCTTTTAAATTAAATTTCTTCGGCTTCGCTCTTGTGGAATTTGATTAATTGTCTGCACTTTGTCATGCAAACGTAATGCTGAAGAGCAGTTCGCTTTTTTTATTTTTTATTTTTATTTTTTATTTTTTTATTTTTTAACGAAGAACTTAACTCTTGATATGCTAAGAAAGGACTGGCCGAAATTTGTTCTTATCTACATAAAATTTGTCAAGTTTCGCACCAAAATAGCAACTGAATGCAATTAATATGATGTAATAGTTTGAATTAAAAGGAGATAAAGTTAATCAAAGAACTTCGTACTCACCTTCAAAAGTCATTGTCTCCTCGCGTGTCCTCGAATTGATATCTCATAAGTTGTCTTTTTATTAAGTTTTGACATCTCATTAAAATTTCACACTTAAGGAGCTTAACTAAAGAATAAAAGTTTGACGATTAAAACCTTAGCTCTTTTCTTTATAACTTTGGTCTAAATTTAAGACGCGTTTACTAATCAGTAATTTGAAGATATAAGATAAGCTACAAGAAAAAAGAAATCAGGTTTCACGGAAATAAATTCTAGAATTTAATTATTAAAGTATTTACTAATCGATTTGCAAATTAATTAAATTTCTTTACTACTATTTACTTTGGTAAAAAATTTAAATGATCTTACAACAAAATAAGTATGATTACAAAGTTTACACTTATTTGAAGTAAATGATTTATTAAATCTAAGAAATATTACGTAAGTGGTTGATTAATCCCTATTTTTGGGGAAAAAAAAAAAGAATTTAATTCGGACGATGGGAGATAATAAGTTCCTCCTTACAGAGGAACTTATTCCTCCTTAGCACGTAAGGCAATCTTATTTAATTCTCAAATGTAAAAATAAACGTTGGAATAGTACTTCTTCTTTTTGGTTGCTTTTCTATTCGTTCTTCTTGGCTTGTTTAGTTTATCCTCATTCATATTTTCCCTTTTTATTTTTTATTTTTATTTATTTTGAACTTAGTGCGTGATTGAGTTCTATAGGATTCAAACCTTGCGTATGTTCTTGTTTCTCTTCATGTTGGTTGTCACCCTTATCTTTAGTAAAATAATTATAAAAAAAAAAAACCAACTACCCGAACCGTTAATTAATTAGTCTCATTATGGCTTTTAATTATCGATGTATTATGACCTTAAAAAAATTGTCGGTGCAATTCGTGAATTAAATGTTATATTTATTTTTGTTTCAACCAATCAAGTAATGTTTAAATATTTTGGGAGGCTATTGGATAGGATGTAAACAAATATGTCTTAAATTTCTTATAAATGATTATCAAATATGGGTTAAAAGAGAATTATATTTTACTAATTTTGGTTGCATTGGCGAAGAATTTCTTGAGAATGGGAAAATTATCTTCTAAATTAAAATCTTTGAAATTTTGCAAATCTGAAAAATCACATTCACTTTGTCATTTAAACTTATTGCTGAAGCACTTCACTCAGTCACATACACTTTGTATCTTCTTAGAATTGGTCAAGATCTCCCACCTAAATAGAAAACATAACATAATAAATACATGATGCAATAGTTCCAAAAAAATAGAGACAAAGTTAATCAAATTAATTCGTCGACCTTGAAAACTCGTTTTCTCCGCGTTGATGATGACTCAGCTTCCTTGATGTTAATCCAGTCGAGATATTCCGATGTTTATTTTGTCTTGAACTTTCGTGAAAGACAAAGTTAATCAAAGAAATTCATTTTTGTTTTAACTTTTTATCTTGCACTTTCATGAAAGAAAATGTTAATCCAGTTGAAAATTTTCTACTTTTTTTTTTTTTGTTATAATAATTTTTCCATAAAAGAGTAGAAAATTTGATGCCTGGTTATATTTGATGCTTTGAACTCGATTCCTAAGTTTTTTTTTTTTCTCTGTTTAATAAATAGTTGAGTGACAAAATAAAACCACCTACATATTTTTTAAATACACTGAATTAGACCACAATAGAATTTATTCTTCTGTAAATATATGATTAAATTAGAAATAAATTCTATCAACTGTTGACTAATAATGGATTAACCTTAATCATGAGTAATTAATATAGTCACATTAATTTATTGTATATCTTGATTTGTCAATACATTGGTGAGATTCTCTCAATATTTCAAAACTCGACATCTTGGAGATATACACTCACTTTTCAATTTTCCCACCGAAATGGCAATTAATTCTCAGTTAATATGATGCAATGGTTCGGATTGATAAGAAACAAAGTTAATCAAAGAAATTAATGCACGCCTTGAAAAGTTGTTATCTACTCTTGAATTCAAATATGTTATCTCATGCCACTATCTCATTCACTGTCCTCCTAATAAATTATATTTTGTTGACGGCTAAATCTATAGTCTCGTAAGAGATAAGCCTTATGAAATATTTAAAATACAAATGTTTGATATCTTGTATATAGACTTGAAAATGAGCAAAGTTGATCTATATCTATTATTGAAAGTTTCTTTGACATTTTTTAGTCTCTCATGGCTGTAAAAAAAATCGCAAAGTACTGTTTCCTATACAGAGTGAGGAAGCGCCACATATTCCCACTCGCTGTAGCAAGTGGGTGACTTCAATTGTGTAGGGGAATTTAGAAATATCCAACCCCCCCCCCCCCCCCCCCCCCCCCCCCCCCCCCCGCCGCACCGTTAAGGGTCCATGTGAAGGGAATTTTGGAGATGAAGTTTTGTCGTTGGGACTTTTGGAATTGGGATGAGTTCTGAAAATATGAGTTTGAGATAAAAACTATTTGGAAAAAAAAAAGTTGTTTTGGAGTTTTTTATTTAGTAGAAGAATAATTTGGGAAAAAAATAGTGAAATAGTAAATTTTTGGAAAAGACTTTTGAAAACCCAAAACTCTCCCAAATTCCCAGTTACAAATCAGAAGGTATTCCACCGTTTGAAAAAGTGCCTCCAAACAGGATCTAAATGTCTAGTTGTTTAAACTTACAGATCCTTATGTGCATATACATACCAGGGTTGGATCCTTTTTTTTTTTTGTCAACACCTCGAATTTCTTATCTCTCATCTTTAGAGTTAAGGAATCTATCGTGGAAAAGGATGGGAAGGAGTGTTGAGAAAGACCAAGTTGTGTGAGAAGATTCAATCCAGTTCCCACAGTACACCAATTAATTCAAAGAGAAAAAAATAGTGAGGAAGCAAAATGGAAAAACTTGGTCGGGTTTCATGGAAATCTAAAATTACAACCCAAAATAAAAAAAAATGAAATAACAAAATAAATTTGGTCTTCTTGTAATTCTCCAACTTCAGGTCTTCTTATAAATCTCCAACTCCTCTTTGTGAGTGGTGGTGGTCCTTTTTGAATTTCTCAAATTCATTTAAAAAAAAATAGATTTCAAAAATCTAAAAAAAACTTTTTTTTTGGATGGGTGTGCGTTTGGGCACTGCCAATGCGCTGGCTGATTGGGCCTCCGCCATGGGGAGGCCCAGCCTACTCCTGCCTCAGCACTAGCTAAGGCAGGCCCAACCCGCAGCTGGGTGGCCCAGATTTCTAGGCAAGCTAGGGTTCTTAGGACTGCAATTGCAGTCACAACCTGCTTGGTTTTGCACTGCCAACCTAGGCCGACTGTAAGAACCCGAAATTGTGATGAACCTATGATTTCCTTAGAGACAAGGAAAATCTAAGACTGAACCATGTATGTCGATATCAAGCTCATGATCTGAGTTGAATATCAGTATATGTTTGAGTTCTCGTTGAATTAGCTACGAGACTCAAAAATAGTTTGCTTAAGTCACGCATGAGGCCTTTTGAGAAAAGGAAAAAAATAGGAATTTATGATTTTTATTACGGTCAAAGTTTGACCAAGTTGACTTTTGTAATAACCAACTTGTTTGTAAACTTATGATTTCTTTCGTTAAGAATCAAAGTCTGTTTATGTGATAAGTATGATATGTTTTCTAAGAATGATTGTTGAATCTTTTGCTCAAAGATTCGATAATATTAATTTAATTACGACTATTTTATTAAAAGAGGAAGTTGTGATTTATGACTCTATGTTAATAGTTTATAATTTTAAGAAAATCCTATACGCAGTTCAGATAAGTTTTGGACGATGGTCCAGTTAAATTATACTGTTATCAGTTGAAAACAGTATATGAATATCCATGTTAGTATGAAAATGGATTGCATTTAGAAAATAAGCCAAATAAAGCTTTTAAGGATGACACCTCAGATGACAAGTGTCATTGCCATGATTGGTCACCTTACAGGGACCAAAATACAAATATTTTATGTTTAGGGGTCATTTTGCAAAATTAAGAAAAGTTCATGATTTTGAACTTTTAGAAGTTAAGAAGTCTTATAAGGCATGATCAAGCAATAAATTTGATATTTGGAAATTTAGTTGTAATCGGCCAATTTACAGGGACTAAAGTGCAAATATTTTTGCCTTTAGGGGCTAACGTGCAATTTTGGGAAAAATTGTGGACTTATCAGCAATTATGTAAATTTTTGAACCAAGGGCTTTTTAAGTAAAGTTTCTTAATTCAATTAAGTTAATGATCCATTTTAAGTTCGGTTAGCTTGGTTGGAAATCAAGGAAGACAAGTTAAGATTGAATTGAACGACTAGTTAGAACCAATCACATTGTTCCATGTGTCACCATGGGAACTGGCCACATCATGGCCTTTTGAGCAAGGGATCTTGTTTTTGAGGAGCGTTATGCAAATGCGAAGAATTTAGGTGTTAATAAAAAGTGACAAATCATGCCCAAGTTTAGTAACTAAGCACTTTGATTTGCTTGGTTGATTTTGGGTTATGGTTCAACTAGTAAAGTTAGTCCTATTTGGCACACTATGGCCGGCTACCATGAGGGAGAGACACCTCATGCTTCTAGCTTGGATGAGCCACCCTCCTAGCCTTGCTCCTTTGGCAAGCCAAGGCTTGCACAACTCATCACCCATGACCGACCATAACAAGGAGACAACACCTCATGGCCTAGCTTTGGTGAACAACCTTCCTAGCCTTGCTCACTTGGCTAGCTAAGGCTTGCACAGCTCACCACCTAAGAACCGGCCATCATGAGCATTGGACACCTCATGTCCTAGCTTGGATGAGCAAGCACCTAGCCTTGCTCATTTGGCTAGCAAGGGCACTCACCACTCGCCACCTAAGGCCGGCCATCACTGGGAGAAGACACCTCATGGTTCTAGTCTTGGTGAGCAAGCCTCCCTAGCCTTGCTTACTTGGCTATTTGAGACAAGCATGGCCGGCCACCACATAGGGGGCATGAGCAAATATTTTGCTATTAAGGACCAATAAGCAATTATGAAAATAAGGGTTCACCAAAAGTTGACACATCATGTTCTAGGTTTGGTGAGTAAGCACATAGTCTTGCTTGCTTGGCTAGCTAGATCAAGCTTGGTTCAACACCTCATGGTCGGCCATCACAAGGGAGAGGCACCTCATGCTTCTAGCCTTGATGAGTCAACCCCTAGCTTTGCTCACTTGGCCATCTAGAGCAACCAAGGCAATGCCACCTCAAGCTTGTAGCTTGATGAGCAAGCATTCTAGCTAAGCTTGCTTGGCAATGTAGAGTAAGGAGAGGCAGCCAATACATAGGGACTAAAGGAAAAATATTGTGGTTTTAAGGATCAAAGAATAAAATTACAAAAGATGGATTTCTTGAACTCTTTAAACACATGACACATCATGCACCCTAGGCTAGCAAGTGCATGAATCAAACCACACCTATGGCCGGCCAAACTAAGGGAGGAACACCTCATGGTTCCTAGGCCACATGAGTAAGCACCCTAGCTTGGGTTACTTGGCAAGAAAGGAGCAAGGATGGCCGGCCACCACTCAAGAAGACAAGACCAAATTGGTTTCTTCCAAGGACTAAGGAGCAATGGTTGTATCTTTAGGGGTTAGTAGGCAATTTTAGAAACTTGTGCTTCATCTATAAATAGGTGAAGGCTCTCTCATTATTTTGGTGAGCCAACACAAACACACAAGCAACACAAACCCTCTAAACTCTGCCTTAGAAGCCGAGCAAGGGAGGAGAGAAAAGAAAGAAAAGAAAACAAGAGAACGAGTTTTCGGTTGGTATAGAAAGTTTGAGGAAAGTTTCAAAACTCTAGCTTAAGGATTTTAATCCGTGGAACTTGAGGTAAATACTTGAATCCTCTAGTTCTTTATTCAAGTTTCAGTTAGGGTTTGAGTATAAGATCATTGAGTATGAGCATGAGCTTAATTTGTTAAGTTTTATGCACTATGGTTTAAGTATGCATGAGTAAGGATCAAAACTGAACGGTTTTTCTAATAACCAGATTTTGAGGCCTTTAGAGGCCGAATTTGGAAAAAGTCAAAACTACAAAGTTGTAGAAAATGGAAAATCCTAGGGATCACCACAGACAGTTTTTGAAAATAAGGTATCTAAGACCTTTGTTTTTGTAAAAACCCGAGACCAATTTATGAGTAATGAATATGGTCGAAAAATCTTCAAAGGAAGAAACAAGCAGGATAAGTACCGAATTGGGTTTTGAGTTTAAAACAAAAGTTGTAGGAGACTTCAAGTTCTACAACTTTCATGAAGAAAACTTTTCCAAATTTTAAATAGATTAGTAAGAAAAGGATCAAACCCTATGAATTGGTTTAAAATCCGGTTTTGAGAACTCTAGGGTTTTACTAAATTTCAAAAAGGAGTTGAATTTTAGGATTAGTGGTTTGTATTAAGTTAGCAACTAGAATCGATATGTTGTTATGATAGGATGATGCTTATCCTATGATTTTCTTGAAAACAGGAAAACGACCTGTTTGAGTGAAGAATTTTTAATTCAAGGCGCAGTAACGGTAAGTATGACTCCGCCTACAGCATAAACGAAATTGTTTGATGTATGCTTTCAAGTTTATGATGATATGAGTATGATAAAATGCTATGGCCTGTATGATATCAAGTTCATGATGCTATGTGTACAAGAAATGTTTATGATATGTATGTATGTATGTTTTCAAGATATGATGAATACTAAGAATATGTATCGAATGTTTAGAGTATGAATGGCATGTATGTATTCAAGAAATAACGAATATATGGCATGTATGCTTCCAAGTTCATATTAAGAGGTACATGATGTATGTTTATAGTATGTAAGTTCATATGATGAATAGTTTGATATTATGGCATCACGAAGCATGCTCACTAATGATAAGTTATTCAGTAAGATAGGAAATCCCAGTTTCAGTTAAGAAACTGTTTATGAATATGAAACAAGGTAAGAACAAGATAAAGCATCATTATGATAAGCAGGATGCAATATGTCGTATCGACCCGCGTTAGGTCGGGTTTGGTTCATGGTTTGAGTTGGACAGGGCTGGCCGCCCCAACCACTCCATGGCACCGCACCACGGTACGTACATTTATGTTATGTAAGAGCCAAAAAGTATGCTAACCTATGAAAATAGTAAGAAAGCATAAATGGAGCATGCATTAAGTCATCATGAAATGTTTTGCGGATTAAATAGTTGTGCTTGCTGAGCGAAAGCTCGTAGTTCATGTTTATGCTGTAGGTAAGCGACCTACTGGCAATACTTGATGCAATACTGTGGAGAGTTGGTGCTGCGGACTGTGAAATGTGTAATGGACACCACCACGGGTTTTGGAAAATAGGTTTTTGTAAAATACATTTGTAAAGTGTGTTTTGAAGAAATGGTATGTTTTAAGAAAAGTTTCAAGTATGTATGGCAAGCAAGTTGCCTCGTGTTGTACCGATCCGCGCTAGGTCGGGTTTGGTCCACGATCTGAATATGATAGCTTTCAAATGAGGTACGAAAGCTCGGTACTCGAGTGAGTACATATAAGTATGTATGAGGATAGGTCAAGTTTTATGTATGAGTATAAGTATGAAACTAAGTTTAGTTTTAAAATAAAGTTTAAAAGAAAAAAGAAAATTTACTCTGAAATTTTCAGTAAGTTTAAAGTAATAAGAATTAAGTAAGTAAGTAAGGTGACGGCCCGCGTCTACGTAGTCATCCCCCTACGTAGATGTTGTAAGTCGGGGCGTTACAGTTTCGTATCAGAGCAAGGTTTCCTGCCATCCAATTTCACAGTTCTGCCGCCAGCGCCACAGTTTTGTAAGTTTGTTTTCTTACTCTGATTTATGTATAGTAGTTATGTTAGGTTATAGTATTATAAAATTTCTATGATAAAGATATGTACCTGGTGTCAAACCCGGGCTGGACTGAAGAGGATTGCGAGGCTTCGTTGGCATTCCGAGGAATGGAGGAGGAGCTACGCATCTTCGATAGAACTCAAGGAGTGGTTGCACGATATGGAGACCCTCTTCAGATTTTGTCAGGTAGGGACGCATCTTCAAGATATGCTTGCCAGCCGATGCCTAGTCGAGGAGGCTCTTGCAAGATGCCTTGGCATATGGTACCTTGAGAGAAGGTTCCTAATTATTTTTATCATGACACCTAGGACCGCCTATGTATTATCACGATCTCGAGATACACTAGGATACGTCAGCTATGTTACAGCTTAGCGTAATTGCCCAAATGAGTCTATAGGCTATTATTGCCAGTAGATCAGAGTTGCGCAGCGAAAGCGTGATGGATAAGCTAAACTTACGATATGATATGATGAAATCGTGAGGAATCTCTAGTATGATATGATAAGTTATGATGATTCTATTATGATATGATATGCTAAGATATGAATGTAGAATGGGTATTAGATTTAGAAATGTTAGGAATTAGAATTAGAAACTAAAAGATGGTTCGCCGCATGTACGATCGAACAAAATTCCGCAAGAGTCTAATCTTGCAACTGTAATGACTAAGTTGCAACGATAATTGCTAGAGCAGCAATAAGAAATGAATAGGCTTTGAGATTAGATGGCCTATCGCCTTACCTTAGTAGGGTGATAATCAGGAATTTTCCATTCTAAGAGATAGGATTGACGCTTTAGAATTTAAGTTTCATGATTGTGAAACTTTTGCCGTAAGAGTAATAGTAGATATGGAAAAAAATGTTTTGTAGTGCCTTGACTCAGTAGTAATATCAAGGCAATGCGCAAACAATAAGTTGGTTGAGGCCAACAAGAATTTAGTAGATTACGATGATGGCTATGAGTTAGATGATGAAATTAAGGATATGATCTCTTAGTAAGGGAAATTATGTAATGATGGGAAGTTTAGACATTCCTAAGAATTATGAATATCCACTTATGCTATGAAAGAAAGGTGGGAAGCAATAAGAGAAGCTTCTACTATCTAGCAAGTAGCTAGTGATTTAAGTATACCTGTCATTGCATCACTCGAATGATATTATGATTTTTCATTATGGACTTTGAAAAGATTCAAAGAAAATATTTTTATGAAATATCGCATGTTTAATAGAACCCCCTCATTTTATGTAAGACGACTAAATCCTTGAGGAAGAAATTCCAAGATAGGGGCTGTCATGAAAAGTAAAGGTTCCAAGATAGGAGCCATAGGCCAAATCCTTGAGGAAGTAAATTCCAAGATGGGGGCCATAGGCCGAATCCTTGAGGGATGAGTTCCAAGAATGGGACGAGTTCCAAGAAAGGGGCCATTATGAAGAGTAAAGGGTTCTGATAATATAAAATCAAGTTTCAAGAAAGGAACTATTTTCAGAAAGTGTACTGAATATAAGATACGATATGCTTTCCAAGTATGGAAAATTATGTAATACGATAAACTTTTCAAGTATGAAAAAGTTATATGGTAAGATATGTTTTTCAAACATAGCAAGTTATATGATATACTTGCTCAGTTTTTACATAAATAGTTCTTGTGATGCAATATGAAGGAACAGTATGTATGAAAGTAAGAAAGTAAGAAGGTATGAAAGTATGATGATAGGATATGAAAGGAAGATTATGGTTCTATATAAGAGACATGATCCCATTAAAGTATTAAAATGGGAACAGGAACAATCCATTATGGGTTTGTGGTGGATTTTGAGAAAAGCCACCTAGAAGTATCTGAATTTTCGAGGACGAAAATTATTTTAAGGAGGGTAGAATGTAAGAACCCGAAATTGTGATGAACCTATGATTTCCTTAGAGACAAGGAAAATCTAAGACTGAACCATGTATGTCGATATCAAGCTCATGATCTGAGTTGAATATCAGTATATGTTTGAGTTCTCGTTGAATTAGCTACGAGACTCAAAAATAGTTTGCTTAAGTCACGCATGAGGCCTTTTGAGAAAAGGAAAAAAATAGGAATTTATGATTTTTATTACGGTCAAAGTTTGACCAAGTTGACTTTTGTAATAACCAACTTGTTTGTAAACTTATGATTTTTTTCGTTAAGAATCAAAGTCTGTTTATGTGATAAGTATGATATGTTTTCTAAGAATGATTGTTGAATCTTTTGCTCAAAGATTCGATAATATTAATTTAATTACGACTATTTTATTAAAAGAGGAAGTTGTGATTTATGACTCTATGTTAATAGTTTATAATTTTAAGAAAATCCTATACGCAGTTCAGATAAGTTTTGGACGATAGTCCATTAAAATTATACTGTTATTAGTAGAAAACAGTATATGAATATCTATGTTAGTATGAAAATGGACTGCATTTAGAAAATAAGCCAAATAAAGCTTTTAAGGATGACACCTCAGATGACAAGTGTCATTGCCATGATTGGTCACCTTACAGGGACCAAAATGCAAATATTTTATGTTTAGGGGTCAATTTGTAAATTTAAGAAAGTTCATGATTCTGAACTTTTAGAAGTTAAGGAAGTCTTTTTAAGAAGGATTTAGTAATAAATCGAGCTTTAGAAGGCTTAATTTTAGTCGGCCAATCTACAGGGACTAAAGTGCAAATATTTTTGCCTTTAGGGGCTAAAGTGTAATTTTGGGAAAAATTGTGGACTTATCAGCAATTATGTAAATTTTTGAACCAAGGGCTTTTTAAGTAAAGTTTCTTAATTCAATTAAGTTAATGATCCATTTCAAGTTCGGTTAGCTTGGTTGGAAATCAAGGAAGACAAGTTAAGATTGAATTGAATGACTAGTTAGAACCAATCACATTGTTCCATGTGTCACCATGGGAACCGGCCACATCATGGCCTTTTGAGCAAGGGATCTTGTTTTTGAGGAGCATTATGCAAATTAGAAGAATTTAAGTGTCATTAAAAGTTGACAAATCATGCCCTAAGTTTAGTAACTAAGCACTTTGATTTGCTTGGTTGATTTTGGGTTATGGTTCAACTAGCAAAGTTAGTCCTATTTGGCACACTATGGCCGGCTACCATGAGGAAGAGACACCTCATGCTTGTAGCTTGGATGAGCCACCCTCCTAGCCTTGCTCCTTTGGCAAGCCAAGGCTTGCACAACTCATCACCCATGACCGGCCATAACAAGGAGACAACACCTCATGGCCTAGCTTTGGTGAACAACCTTCCTAGCCTTGCTCACTTGGCTAGCTAAGGCTTGCACAGCTCACCACCTAAGAACCGGCCATCATGAGCATTGGACACCTCATGTCCTAGCTTGGATGAGCAAGCACCTAGCCTTGCTCATTTGGCTAGCAAGGGCACTCACCACTCGCCACCTAAGGCCGGCCATCACTGGGAGAAGACACCTCATGCTTCTAGTCTTGGTGAGCAAGCCTCCCTAGCCTTGCTTACTTGGCTATTTGAGACAAGCATGGTCGGCCACCACATAGGGGGCATGAGCAAATATTTTGCTATTAAGGACCAATAAGCAATTATGAAAATAAGGGTTCACCAAAAGTTGACACATCATGTTCTAGGTTTGGTGAGTAAGCACATAGTCTTGCTTGCTTGGCTAGCTAGATCAAGCTTGGTTCAACACCTCATGGTCGGCCATCACAAGGGAGAGTCACCTCATGCTTCTAGCCTTGATGAGTCAACCCCTAGCTTTGCTCACTTGGCCATCTAGAGCAACCAAGGCAATGCCACCTCAAGCTTGTAGCTTAATGAGCAAGCATTCTAGCTAAGCTTGCTTGGCAATGTAGAGTAAGGAGAGGCAGCCAACACATAGGGACTAAAGGAAAAATATTGTGGTTTTAAGGATCAAAGAATAAAATTACAAAAGATGGATTTCTTGAACTCTTTAAACACATGACACATCATGCACCCTAGGCTAGCAAGTGCATGAATCAAACCACACCTATGGCCGGCCAAACTAAGGGAGGAACACCTCATGGTTCCTAGGCCACATGAGTAAGCACCCTAGCTTGGGTTACTTGGCAAGAAAGGAGCAAGGATGGCCGGCCACCACTCAAGAAGACAAGACCAAATTGGTTTCTTCCAAGGACTAAGGAGCAATGGTTGTATCTTTAGGGGTTAGTAGGCAATTTTAGAAACTTGTGCTTCATCTATAAATAGGTGAAGGCTCTCTCATTATTTTGGTGAGCCAACACAAACACACAAGCAACACAAACCCTCTAAACTCTGCCTTAGAAGCCGAGCAAGGGAGGAGAGAAAAGAAAGAAAAGAAAACAAGAGAAAGAGTTTTCGGTTGGTATAGAAAGTTTGAGGAAAGTTTCAAAACTCTAGCTTAAGGATTTTAATCCGTGGAACTTGAGGTAAATACTTGAATCCTCTAGTTCTTTATTCAAGTTTCAGTTAGGGTTTGAGTATAAGATCATTGAGTATGAGCGTGAGCTTAATTTGTTAAGTTTTATGCACTATGGTTTAAGTATGCATGAGTAAGGATCAAAACTGAACGGTTTTTCTAATAACCAGATTTTAAGGCCTTTAGAGGCCGAATTTGGAAAAAGTCAAAACTACAAAGTTATAGAAAATGGAAAATCCTAGAATCATCGCGGACAGTTTTTGAAAATAAGGTATCTAAGACCTTTGTTTTTGTAAAAACCCGAGACCAATTTATGAGTAATGAATATGGTCGAAAAATCTTCAAAAAAAGAAACAAGCAGGATAAGTACCGAATTGGGTTTTGAGTTTAAAACAAAAGTTGTAGGAGACTTCAAGTTCTACAACTTTCATGAAGAAAACTTTTCCAAATTTTAAATATATTAGTAAGAAAAGGATCAAACCCTATGAATTGGTTTAAAATCCGGTTTTGAGAACTCTAGGGTTTTACTAAATTTCAAAAAGGAGTTGAATTTTAGGATTAGTGGTTTGTATTAAGTTAGCAACTAGAATCGATATGTTGTTATGATAGGATGATGCTTATCCTATGATTTTCTTGAAAACAGGAAAACGACCTGTTTGAGTGAAGAATTTTTAATTCAAGGCGCAGTAACGGTAAGTATGACTCCGCCTACAGCATAAACGAAATTGTTTGATGTATGCTTTCAAGTTTATGATGATATGAGTATGATAAAATGCTATGGCCTGTATGATATCAAGTTCATGATGCTATGTGTACAAGAAATGTTTATGATATGTATGTATGTATGTTTTCAAGATATGATGAATACTAAGAATATGTATCGAATGTTTAGAGTATGAATGGCATGTATGTATTCAAGAAATAACGAATATATGGCATGTATGCTTCCAAGCTCATGTTAAGAGGTACATGATGTATGTTTATAGTATGTAAGTTCATATGATGAATAGTTTGATATTATGGCATCACGAAGCATGCTCACTAATGATAAGTTATTCGGTAAGATAGGAAATCCCAGTTTCAGTTAAGAAACTGTTTATGAATATGAAACAAGGTAAGAACAAGATAAAGCATCATTATGATAAGCAGGATGCAATATGTCGTATCGACCCGCGTTAGGTCGGGTTTGGTTCATGGTTTGAGTTGGACAGGGCTGGCCGCCCCAACCACTCCATGGCACCGCACCACGGTACGTACATTTATGTTATGTAAGAGCCAAAAAGTATGCTAACCTATGAAAATAGTAAGAAAGCATAAATGGAGCATGCATTAAGTCATCATGAAATGTTTTGCAGATTAAATAGTTGTGCTTGCTGAGCGAAAGCTCGTAGTTCATGTTTATGCTGTAGGTAAGCGACCTACTGGCAATACTTGATGCAATACTGTGGAGAGTTGGTGCTGCGGACTGTGAAATGTGGAATGGACACCACCACGGGTTTTGGAAAATAGGTTTTTGTAAAATACATTTGTAAAGTGTGTTTTGAAGAAATGGTATGTTTTAAGAAAAGTTTCAAGTATGTATGGCAAGCAAGTTGCCTCGTGTTGTACCGATCCGCGCTAGGTCGGGTTTGGTCCACGATCTGAATATGATAGCTTTCAAATGAGGTACGAAAGCTCGGTACTCGAGTGAGTACATATAAGTATGTATGAGGATAGGTCAAGTTTTATGTATGAGTATAAGTATGAAACTAAGTTTAGTTTTAAAATAAAGTTTAAAAGAAAAAAGAAAATTTACTCTGAAATTTTCAGTAAGTTTAAAGTAATAAGAATTAAGTAAGTAAGTAAGGTGACGGCCCGCGTCTACGTAGTCATCCCCCTACGTAGATGTTGTAAGTCGGGGCGTTACACCGACGCTCTCACCAGCTGGTGGCCATGGCCGACGATTGGCCATGGCTACTGTGCTGCGCCACCAGCGACATCTGTATGGTCGCCGGCCCCACCCTTTTTTTATAAAGAAAAATTAAGAACTTTTCTTAAAAAAAATATAAAGAACAATTTTTCATCAATGGAAAAAATTACAACATAAATCCTATTTATAATTGATCTAATCAAAAGAAAATTACACAATGATCATGTTTACAATTGATCTAATTAAAAAGGAAAAATACAAACTAATTTCCATGAAACCAGAAAAATTTACGACCAATCCATTCGCACAAACATTCATCATCATGATCATAAATAGAAACATATATCAATATGCACAAGTGCCTACCCAAAATCATACAAAGATTATCATATAATCCCTCATTAAATTAATATAAGGAATTGTCGGCTCTGATACCAATTGTTAGTTTCAAAAATCAATTTTAAAAAATAGCGGAAGTATGGTACGAATCAGATCGCACATACAAAAAACATTTTCTCAAAAATTTTATTCGGCGACAATACTTATATTAGTTTAATAAAAATAAATTAAGAAGAAGGTTTCGAGATTGACCATTGTCCGATTAGGTTGAAATTCTTGAGCTCCTTCAAGAACTTTCTTGAGAACTCCAAATCCTCTGGAAACACCAACAATTCATTCTCAGCGTTCTCCTGGTCATGATAAACATGAAACGAGTGGGCGTTTTCTGATTTTTGGTTTGATCACACACCTGAATTTTGATTCACTTTACGTTCTCAACTCATGAGACAAAGTGAAGGAGAAGAGGAGAAAATACTCTCTGAAAAAAAAAGGTACTTTCTTTTTTCTTTATCAAAAGGAATTAGTATTTTTCTCTTTTTTCAGATATATCGTATGTACCGTCTTTTATTATTACAGAGAAATAATAGACACCTTTTTTATTTTAAATTAATTAATTAATTAACCAATTAATCCACTTCTCCTATTGTGGAAGAAAACACACGTCCACTACCTCCCTAAAGTGGCCATGTTTGATGGGTATGGGAGAGAGATTTTCTCTCTCCCATTGTCTAATTAGTTTCCTTCATCATTTTTTTGATAATTTTTTTTTTAATTTTTAACTATTCAAAATAAAAAATAACTGATCTTTTCTTTTCCACATATGTCAAAATTCAAAATTCCACATACATTTTGTGGATATAATGTGAGCCACCTTGTGGTCCACAACTAAGGTGTGATCCTTATCACATTGTATAATCTTTAATTTAAAACTATTTTAAATAATCATATTATTTAAAATGTAAATTAATTCAATTAATTTGTTGTGTGAATATTAATATAGAATTCTCAATTCCATATCGATAAATTAACTCAATATAAAATAATGTTCACATGATTCAATGGAGCTGTTGAGAGGAACTATGGACATTATAATTTTAAGCTCCAATAATTTTTGACAATTAATTAAAACCTTAATTAAAATATCAAAATTATTAATTCCAAATTATTCCACTAAAAATTTAAAATTGCACTCTTAAAATTATATAAACAATTATATTTAAAGGATTTGAATTGCCCATTGATATAGTCACTACATATAAATCAATCTTCCATAAAAGGTTTATAATTAAAGCTAGGTATTTTCCGTTAACCTCTTTAATTATATATTTGTAATGCCCTAGAAATTCATAAACTCGATTCACGAACTATTATTATGGATTTCCTTCATCAATACACTTCTAATAAATTATTTTGATGAATACCAAACTTGAAGATCATGAATGATTGTATATGTATCATCAATGTGATGATGTCGATGATTTAACAATGTTGAGTTTCTCTATTTAAATGAGGAAAAAATATATATAATGTTACTCCCATTTGCTTTTTCAATTGAGATTTTGTGAAATATTGTGTGTAAAAATTCATTATATATATAATGAAGGAACAATAATAATTTTGTAAATTAAAGAAGTTAATTTTATACTATGCCAAGATTTATCTATTAAATTTAATTTAATAATCCTACTATCATCTCAAGAAAAAAAAATAAAAATCGGGGACTTAGGGGGAGTGCTTGTGCACCCCCCACCCAGTGGGTAATTACCCACTAGGCAAGGCAGTGGGCTTAAGTCAACTGCAATAGAATAAAATAAAAATAAAAATAAAAAAATAAAAAAAGGGTTAAGGGAAGGGGTGCCGTGCAACCCTCCCTTGCTTAATGGGCAGCGACCCACTGAGCAATGCAGGCAAATAGTAAGCTGCTTGCCTGCCTGCTGCAAGTAAACTAGCATAGAAAAAAAAAATTCTCTTTTCTTCAGAAAATAGATTGAACAAGAGGGGGGGCTTTGGAGAATCTAAAATCCAACCCCTAAACAAGCAAAACAAAGATGACAAGACAAGAAAGAAAAGTTGATTACAATGTAAGATGATGGATTACTTGAATGACTACTCACTAAAATCACTTTGAAATACATGAAAAACCACCAAAACAACCTCCCAACTTGTCCTCTTCAGCTGAGCACGCTTTTGGAGAAATTAAAATCCAATTTCTTTCATAAAAACCATACAAGCAAAGAAAAAGTTATTCTCTTCCTCCCATCATTGTGGATGAAATTTGTAAATAAGGGAAGCGAAAAATATACTTCATCTCCTTCCACCCATTCCCAAGATCATTTTTCTTACAAGTAGGAAGAGTCATTTTCAAGTGTTTTTTAAGGTAAAAACATATATTTTTCACTTGTTTCCTACAATGAAAAATTGATGTTTTAAAAATGTTTTTAAAGTGATATTTTATTTCCATTCTAGTCCCCCTACCTCAAGAATCCAAGAGTGGTTCAAAGCCTTCAAGAGGAGCTAAGAACCCACTACATTTCTAAGCGGTAAATGATTTGTAAACTAGTGGTTTACCAAGTTCTTAATAACTTTCCTTTCAAAATGTGTTCTTACAAATAGGAAAATATTGGCATGGTAAATGATTAAAATGTTGTTTTGCTACTTAGTGAGATAATATATGTGCCGGCCATGATTTAAGGTGGCTAGAAAACATGATTTGTGTGTGGAATATGAATAAAAGTATGGTTATGTGATTTTATGATTATATGACATGATATGAGTATTGATGTATGAGAATATGAGATTATGACTTGTTGATATATTATTTCCTCTGTTTAATGGAAGCATGAATGATGAGGAAAATATTTTGACATCACAAATATGCTAGAATAAGAATTAATGACCATAAAGTACCAAAAATAAATGTTAATAAATTGAAAAATGGTATTTTGATTGGGATTTTCATAATCATGTATAAATACAGAATATTACTCTTGACATAAGCCATAAGAAGAGCTCAAGTTTGATCAGAAATAAAAATGTCAACAATGATAATTTTGCCCTCAAGGGGTGAAATCGTAATTTCACCAGCCTAAAGACTTTTTTGAATCCGAAACTTTTCAGTCTTGACTAGAGGCTTAAAATAGACCTTGTGTAAATTTTTGGTGATAAATGGATAAGAAATGACCAAAACGCAATTTTGGGGTCAAAATGTAAATAATAAAACTTGTTAAAAATGAGTCATGATCTTGTGATAACACTTTATAAGGATGATAAGTATAAAAAATGTGAACCAAAGGGTATTGGGAACTAATTGGGGCTAAATAGAGACCAAAATGCAAAATTGAATAAATAACATGTTAAATTATAAAATCTGCTTAGGCTATAATAAGACAGCATCTTTGTCACCCTTAAAACATTATATTATGCTAAATAAATACAAGAAATAATATAGTTTATGTTAAAGTCAAATGTACGACCTTAAATGACATATAGGGGCTTAAATGTAATGCTTTTATTTGATTGTGTTTAGAAATGTAATAAGTTATGAAAGCCATTATGAGAGCTTATGGGTATTGTAAACATTATTCTAAGGTCGGGACAAACTTTTAAAAGCCATTCAATAAGCCCAGATTAAAAATGGTATGTCTAATGGTAAAATTGTAATTTTGTCAAACTAAGGGGCAAATGGTAATTTGATGGGGAGAACATTTTGAACCGTAGGTAGAGGTTTTATGGACCTATAAAACTGCAAGAGATATTACTAAAAGCTAAGTTCAAAAGATTTAACAAGTTTAAGCTTAAAAGTACTTGAATCACCGACATAGGAACAAATTGGTAAATTAGTACCCGATGGCTCGGTGACGAGAAATGAACCTGCCACTAGGCTTGTTGAGATGCCATGTAATTGTTGACTAAATATTGATAAAGACAACAAAGTGCAATTGGCCTTAACAGGTTTAAAACAATAATAAAACCCAATTACAAGTAAATGGGTTGTAATAGACCGAATAAACTTTCCCCAAAATTTCCCAAATTCGTTCGTCAGTCAAAATAGTAATAAAAAAAATTATTTAAATGATATGACTGGCTGGCCTATGGTAAAAGTTAAAACATGGAAAAAGACTTGTAATTCTCATGTCATGAATATTTAAAATTAATTTTATACAGATTTTGGTTTTGTTTGATCTTCTTTTATATATATATATATATATATATATATATAAATTATAAAATACGAAATGAAATTCTTATAGCTAGCCTGCTTGAGGTAGTGTTTGGAACACACTTTTTTTTTTTTTTTTTGTCTATTTCCTCTAATTCACTATTCATTTTTCCAAATATCTCTTTATTATTTTTCAAAAAATTCAAATTTTTAAAGTCTATAACTTTATTCTTTCAAATCGAAGCAAGATCTATATCGATATTTTTATCAAATACATTTTAAATTTTTAAACTTTTTCATCTCAAACAATTCATTTTCACCAAACATGCACATTTTCGAAACTCATCTCAACTCCAACTTCTAAAGCTCCGTCTTCAATTGTCACATGAAGTATTATAGTCAGTTACGAAAAAAAAAAAACTTTTTTCTATAGAAAAAAAAATGTTAAATCATTTGGATTCACACGGAGTTATTGGTGCCATTACAATCTTCATACGTCCTTATAGAAAGTGAAGTAACGTTTTTACCAAAATCATTTTTTTGTATATTCACCATAATAATTTTACCAAATGCCTAACTCACTGAGAAAGTGTGAATTTTGATTTAGTTAGTTAAAAAAAAAAATTGAAAACACGATAATATTTTTGATTTAGTTTCATACAAAAATTTCTCAAGAAGTAACGTGAGTTCCCAAAAAAAATAATAATAATAAAATACTAAAGTCTGACTAATGTCTCTCTACAATCCAATTTCCAAAACAGCAAACCCACTAAAATAGAGAAAAACATATATTCGAAAATTTGGTGTATGAGTTTGAGTTGAAATTGATAAGTTTAAATAGTGATTGATGTGTACTTTTTCAGAAAAGACAAAAAACTTTTGGGGAAAAAGACAAAAATTGAGTTAAAATTCATGGGTTTAGACTAAAACCCCAAACAAGCCCTTAAAAAGGTGCCTAAAATAACTAGTCAATTTGAAAGTAAATTGAAATTTAAACTGCAATATGTATCCGGGACTGAAGGAGAACATATCTTGACATTTTAAACAAATGGTGTTAAGATATTCGTTTACATTTTATTTTATTTTTCTTAAAAAATGTATTTTTAAAAATTAATGGAAGGGTAAAGAAGGAATGCAAAAAGTTTCTAATTCAAAATTCGTTTAAATTTACAAATAAATTTAAAAGGGTTTATTTTTTAAAAGGGGTGTCTAAAACTGACTCTTTTGTCTAAGTACTTCTAATGTTCGAAGGTAAAAAATGAATGAATTATTTTTAATTCGAAACAGATCATACCCAAAATATCCCATTCATCCATTTTTTCAGTAGTAGTAAGTTTGAACATGGTCACCTGCCGCAGTTAGATGGCTTCTGCTCTATACAACCTTTGGAAATGTGTTCCCCTTTTATACCACCACAGTCTATTAGTTCGAAACAGATCATCCTCAACGAAGTTATTTCCTTCCGGACCACGTTCTATTCCCCCGGTAGAGTTTATCTGAATTATAGGAATCGGTTCGAGCTTAGGAACTGGAACCATTTTCCAAAATTGTTAAGAGGTATGCCGATCTTCAACGGTGAAGTAGCTCTCGTCTTTATTCGAGATGTATTTGAAGGTGCCTGAGTTATTATCACGACTTTCGGGGAAGTAGGTAATCTTCTCCTATTCCGGTTCCAATTCCCATTACTGAAGAAGAAGCGAATTTCCCTTGGCAGAACGGCGAGTTGATTCTTGTTGTTTGGATCAACCATGATTTTAGGCTGCCTTGGATTCAAACTAACAAGCCAATTTCCATGCCTAGTAGAATTGTATCTGTTGGTTGATCAAAACTTTGCCAAACAACATCATTACCTGCTTTCATTACCAAATTCCCTGAGTCGAGAAGCCTGATGATTATGTTGGAACCCGCCCTAGGGTTTTCGGAGTTTACAGTGATGGAGTACCAAGTTTCCATCCTTCATGATGTGCAGATGTCCCCAGGTACCTTCTGTCACCCAAAATCGGACGAGACCGGATCGGATCGGCTCCTCAGCGCTGGGCTGTTCCTCGCACTGTAGCCATCCGTTGTCGACCTGCGCCGCCGTCGAAGGTTGGACGGGCTCTCTCTCTATTCTCTCCACAGCTCCACCAACTGCCTCGTTTCGCTGGAAGCTTCTGATTGTGGCGGTTCCAATATCGCTTAAGTCTGATCGACACAGCCTTTGTGTAGGTCCGATCGAGCGCCACCATTGTTTAGCCATCACACACTCAGCCGTGGATCTCAGATTTTTCAGAGATCCGGTCGCCTCCACTCAGCCGTCACACGGAGATTCACACGTTTCAGCCAGATCCTTGCTGTAGGAGGTCGCCGGAGTCGAAGCAACCGGCTAATTATGGATATTGTGATGTGTTTTAAACATTATGATGTACTTGGTGGAACATTTCTTGTGGATTTGTGAGTTCGAGAATTTTTTTTTTTTTTTTTAATGATTTTGGTGAAACTTTCATGGTTTTTGATTGATTTTAATAGTGTTGTAGTGAAATTTAGTGCTATTGTGATGTGTTTCAAATGTTGTGATGCATTTGGTAAAATACTTCTTGCGTATTTGTGAATTCTGTATTTTTTATGCTTTTGGTAAAATTTTAGTATTTTTGATTAAATGTTGTGTTTTTTTAATATTTCAGTGACGGAATCCAAAAAATCTGGTGGAATCGGAACTTTTCAGTTGGTAATTGAATATTAGTCGATGACCAATTAGTAACTAGTTGGTAACCAACTGGCAACCTATCGGCCATCGGTGATAAATTAGTTATTAATTAGTAACCAACTAGTAATCCAGTGACGGTAGCGGTCATCGATCGGTGACCAACTAGCTAGTAGTCGGTAACCATTTAGTAACCATTTAGTAACCATCTATCGGTTACCATTTAGTAACCAACTGATTAACTGCTGGTAGTGGTGGTTACCAATCGGAAACCTGTCGACGGTCGGCAACCAACTGATAACCTGCCAGTGATGATGGTTACGAATTGGAAACCCACTGGTAGTCAATAATCAACTAGTACTTATATTTAAAATTTTAAAATAAATAAATAAATAAATATTTATATGTCATCTATGACATTTATTGCAAGAGTTTTTTCTTTTGTGACAAAAACCAATCCAAGGCATGATTTTGTGACATTTATCAAAAGTTCCGAAAATTAAATTCTAATAAAAACAAGGGGACGCCTATTAACATCCCATAGTTTACTTTCCCTACACCCTTTCTTAAATTATCCCCTAGTTAAAATTTAAATATCCATTACTACTTATTATACTCCTTTTATTATTCCACCATAATTCCTACAATTTAATTATATTTTTAATCCTTTTTGCCCCACCAACTAACAAATGACCCCTATTCTATTTAGCAATCTTTTCTATCATTTATTGTTTTTCTTTTTTTTTTTTTTTGTGTGTTTTTTTTTTTTTTTAAGAAATTCAATTATTCTTTTCTTTTCTTTTTTCTTATAAAGTTTGTTGTTTTGAACGCCGTAGATATATATATATAAATATATATATATATATATGTATGTATATATAGATAAAGTCGTTAGATTATTTGTCTTTATATAATAATAGAATTGCTGTTACTTATATGTGTTGTAAGTTATATATGGTTACTATTTTTCTTGTGAAAAATAGTTATATATGGTTAAAAAAAGTAGTTTTACTGGAAAAGATAAAATTATAAGATATAACATAATTTTTTTGATGATTTAATTTGTTATTTCATGTATCAAAAGCAAGATGGTTAATTTGTTGGGAATCCACTACATTTTTAGGATAAAACGAATAAAGTTTTTACTTAAATGATAAAAAAAAAAATTTGCTTAAAAATAGGGGCTTTAATATAAAAAGGATGATGACGAGTGTAATTAAATTGTAGGGGGTTTTTTAAAAATAGTAAGAGGGGTGTGATAAGTATTAATGGAAGTTTAAATTTTAATACGTGATTTTAGAAAATAGTGGGGAAAGTAGACAAAAAAGTGTCAATACACACCCCCTAAACACAAAATACCCAATACCAAATACATAATTGTCTGTTTAAAATTAAAAAATAAATAAATAAATAAATAAGTAACACATAATTGTCAAATAGTAGTCATTGTTCTAGCCCCATATGTCCATATATTTCCTACCACTGTATAAAATATTGTACAAATTGACCCCGGTAATCCATGCATCTTCAATGTCATTTAGGGGTGTCCTCGTTGAGGCCACTAAAATATATAAGAGTCGTCTTATGTGATTGAACCATGTACAAGGAAAAAATGAAACAACACTTAAATGCGTACATATTATATTTATTTAACATTAACAAAACTAATTAACCCAAAATTTTGAAAATTGTGCTTGCATGTATTGGTAACTTCACACCTAGTTTTATTACAGGATACAGAGTTTGAATCTCTTATGCTTAATTTAAAAAACAAAATGGAGATCATTTAAGTACCAAAATAAATTCTTGAAGCAATATTCTCATTTGCAGAATCTTATTTGTATAATGTTATTTTTATTTTGATTGTTATATCTACATATTGTCAACATCATTGAATGTTAAAATTGATAAAGTAAAGTTTTAATGTTAAAAATATATAATGATTATATGAAAAAAAAAAAAATTTTGATGCACCAATCTATTATAATCAAATGTGATATATTAACATTGACATGTACGAAAAATATGACATCAAATACATCACTTCACTGAAGTGTACTTTTTTCACCCAAATGTTAAAATTTACACTGGTACGTTTGTTTATTACTCCATTTGATGTTCTAAATTTAGCATTTCATTATTTTTGGTTGATATCTTAAATTATTCATTTAATTATTATAATATTGTCATATTAAAATTAACATGAAATTGTTAAATATTAAAAGTTTAAATTTGGGTTTTGAAGCTTATTGGTATGATAACAAAAGATAGAGTTAATCTCACTTGTGCCCCTCAGTTTATAGAGTCATTCACAATTTGTTTTCTAAATTATAAAAACTCTAATTTTTCCCCTAAAATTTTAATTAGGCAAACTTTTACCCCTTTAGTTTTTTATTTTTGTTAAGAATATACCCAAAAAAGAGAGTTAAGTGCAATCTATAGTGATTTTTTTTTCGACATCTTTTAATAGAAATTCTAACATAATGGCCACACATTATTCCCTTTTTTTTGTATGTTTTTAACTTAAATTATAACAAATATGGTTAAATGAGACTAATTTCAAATTCAATGAACAATATGACAACAATAAAGTTGAAGGGACCTTCGTTTTTTTTTTTTTTCCCCCTTCTGATTATGGGAGTTTTGTCTTCATTGGATATTCAACATATTGTGGATAAGTTTTTGTGGTTGTGGTGGATTTGTTGAAGTACTCAAGTGAAAAAAGGTAGTTGTAACTTGTACGATTTGTTGCCGCCTCTAATGGTGGGGTGTTATGCGGATACTAAAGTTCGGTGTCAGGGCAGATGCCAAAAGTTATTTAACTGATATCTTAAGGGTATATTTATTAGTCTAAATACAAGTAGTTTAATGCACGTGTGTTACACAGAAGAGAAAAATAAATAGATAAATAAATAAATAAATAAATAATATTTAATAATAATAATTGATTAGAATAAATAATATAATTACAATAAGTTTTCAAAAATATAAACTCAAAAAATTTAAAAAAAATTTAAAAAGGTCTTTAATAATTCTCTTTGCATTCTCATTCTAAACCATATCATCGTAAGCTAGAAAAATAAATTAACATAAATCAAAAAGTGAAAAACAAAATATATAAATATGGGGAAAAAAATTTAGAAATAACTAATAAAAATAAAAAAGAAAAGAAAAAAAAGCAGAACATACCTATATTTTACTCCATCTTTTTTGTCTTTAATTTTTTTTCCAAGATCTTCATCGATCATAAAAAAATGTAAACTAATAATAATAATAATATTATTATTATTATTATTATTATATGAAAAACTTTTCTTTGGTGATGCAGAGATGGAAATAGAGAAATAAAATGATCATGATAATTAAAAACAAAAGAGGAAAAAAAATAACTCAAAAGGTGAAAAAAAAAAAGATTAAAGAAAAACAACAAAACCAAAAACAGATTCTGTTACTTTTCTAATTTTCTATTTTTTACAAAAATAAATAAATAAATAAATATATAAATTTTAGTTAGATTATATACATGCAAAACATAAAAATTAACTATAACATCTAAAAAAATGAAACCCAACAAATGAAAAAGCCAAAAAAACCAAGCACGAATAAAAAAAAATAATAACAAAAAAATTGAAAATCGGAAATCGGAAATGTGGAAACAAAAATCATTAAAAAATTATAAAAGAACAAAAATACGAAGAAAAGATGAATAAAAAACTGAACTTTAAAGTTTAAATCTTAGAAAGCAAAAACAACAAAAAAACAAAAAACAAAAGGAAAAAAAAAACTCAAAAGGGGAAAAAAAGGATTAAAGAAAAATAATAAAATCAAAAACATATTCTCTTATTTATTTTTTTATTTACTGTTTAAAAAAAGAAAGAAAAGAAATAAATTTCAGTTAGATTAAATACATACAAACATTATACTTTAACACGTCTTCAAAGGACGAAATCGAAAATGCACATTAAAAGGGTAACAATGTCCAGTTATTGTAGCTATCAGAAAAAAGCAACTACAAAGAAAGGGCAAAATCGTCCATAAATAATTTTAAAATAACAAAGTTGTCCCAACATTGTAGCAAGCTATAAAAGTAACTAAAGCCCTAGGGCAAAATTGTCAATTGACCAAAAAAAAATGATAAAACCGGTATAACACTGTAGAAAAGAAAAAAATAATTGGTAATGAAGGGTAAAAAAGTCATAACACTGTAGAAAAAATAGTAAAACTTTGCATCCTTTTAGTATATTATAATAATGTTATAACATGTCATGAAATTTTTGAATTACTTCTTCTCTCATATTATAAATCATTGTTATGAACATAAAATGTCTATTTTTATGATCTCGTTTTGAAATGTATCTAAATTTGTACAATGTATTGTAGTACAAAATATATGCTATAAACATTTGACTTTAAATAATATATAGTTGCATAATGGAAAAATCAAACAAATTTCAAACATAAAGTCCTAAAAATAAATAGTTTGTGTAATTATGTACGTGATTCTCAGGATTACCTCCTAAAAAGCACACATGTGGATTATTACTCGAGCTACCAATTTTTTTTGACTTCTAATTAGGTAAGTTAAATATTAATTATTACTCGAGCTACCAATTTTTTTGACTTCTAATTAGGTAAGTTAAATATTAACATAATATGTCTTATCAAAATTACTTGCATGTCAAAAAGGTAATCTAATAGATTATCACCGATAATATAATGGTAGTATACTAGCTGTTGTGAAACTAA
Source organism: Ficus carica (assembly GCA_009761775.1). Lineage (NCBI taxonomy): Eukaryota > Viridiplantae > Streptophyta > Magnoliopsida > Rosales > Moraceae > Ficus > Ficus carica. The sequence continues at coordinate 125,202 of VYVB01000459.1, read as the reverse complement.
CTTTAACCATCGACAGTCCCTGATGCGGGGTTAATAGCCGTTCAACAAAGTGGATCTTGTACATTACTTTTGGAAGTCTACGAAATTATTTTCTATTTTCAACAAAAAAATAAAAAATAAAAAATTAGTTGTTATTGTTGGTGTCGGTCGCCAGAGAATATTCCAGTGTATTTCTTTTGGTAACCCATCATATAGTTTTCCATTTTCAATAAAAGATTTCCATTTTCAATAAAGATAATTGGTTGTCTCCAACGCTCATCCTCGAAGAGTGTTAACAGATTACTTATTTCAATCTACTAAATTACTGAATTATGTATAATTATTATTGTTATAAATAGTATTACAATTTTGTTATTATTATTATTATTGTTATTATTACTATAATATTATTTTGTCCTCGGATAATTATTTCAGTAATGCTAATCTATCATACAATTTTTTTTAATTTATGAATAAAAAAAGATTGCAAAAAATCATACAAAAATAAAACTAATCTCAATAACAAAAAAATTATATCACAGAAAACTCCCAAAAAAATTACGAAGTACCAAAAATACCCAAAAATAAAAATAAAAATAAAACGATTTCCCTTATATGAAATAATGGCTTGGATATGCTATTCGCATTGGTAGCGGCACGGATTTGATCCTCATGGCAACGGTGAGGCCCATAATGTACGTACTAGTACTACTCTCACGAAGAGATCTCAAGTCTCGAGACCCCCACGGCGCTAGTTCAACGTGCAACTCTTCCCTGGAGAGCCCGGCGGAGAGAAATATTGCGGCGGAGAGAGAGCGGCGGAGAGAGAATGCAGAGGAGGGAAAGAGCGGCGGAGATGGGGCACTGTGGGTGAAGGTCAGGGGAGGGTGGTTTGACATGGAGATAATAGAAGAGAAAAAAAAAATTAAAGATTAATGGATTTAGGGTGAGTTAAAGAAGATAATAATTAATTGCGGATTATTTTGATCTTTTTAAAATCCAGTCAGAGGACACATTTATCAGATTTTATCTACTTGTTTCTCAAAAAATTGTAGTAAATAGAATTTTTACAAATATAATTATATAAATAGCAATGTTTTAAAATATTTGAAATAAACAGATTTACTAGGTAAACATTAAATTAACTAATTAAACAACAAATTTATTGAGAAATAACATATTTATAAGAAATAAATAAATATGTATTCTGAAAATTTTAAGAACATACTACTTACTTCTTTCTCTGTTATTTCCCCATTTTATTGCTATCTTGCAGGCCCATCATTGAGGCTTCGTTTGGCATGATATCTCATTTCAAACTTTTCATCTCAAATCTCATCATGTTTTTTGTCTTTTCTGAAAAAGTTTTTGTCTTTTCTGAAAAAGTCAACAAAATTTACTATGCAAACTTAAAAATCTCAACTCAACTCAAACTGAACTGGTGTACCAAACGGGCCCTGAATATGATGGGTTTGTTGATGAAGCCTTTACCTTTTGTTCCTTCTTGTAGATTCCAAGGGATTTCGACACGCCGGCCTATAATGTTGCTAAATTGACTGAATATAATAATTTCTTAAAATTTATAATTCAAATAATTCTCATTCATAATTTATATTGAATTTGTATAAGATTATATATAGAAGAATTACAATCAACAATCCTAAGGTCAAGTCCTAAAATCAAACTAATTGAAATGTAGTTTTGTATAAACTCTAAAAAATAGAAAAATCACAAAATGATAGCTATCAAAATAATCAATCAATCTATCTGTTAAACAAAATCTCAACACTCCCCCTCAAGTTAGTATGTACCAACATGTCCAAAAACCTTGAGATTTCCTGATCTAACAATACGTTAGAGAGAATGTCGACCAACTTAAAATTGAACGATAACGTGAACAAATTTTTCCCCGGATACAATATTTTTTTAAACTCATTTTTGTTTTTTTTTTGTTTTTGTTTTCCTTCCAATAAAAATTTTAACTTTTTTTTTTTTGAACAACGAAGAATTTTGTTTTGTTTTGTTGCTTTTTTTCCCCTTAAAATTTTATTTTTTCTTAAATTTTGCCTTTTTTGCTTTTTGTTTTTTTGTTTTTTTTTTAATTTTTTTTTCAATAATATGCAAAAAAAAAACAAAAACCAAAACAAAACAAATATAAAAGAAGAAACGAAGGTTTCGACTTTGGAGAAGCGACTCTCGCAAGGGCTTAAGACTTGACAACAAAAACTCGCAGTGATCCGGCACAAGACGTGGTTTCAATTTTCCTCTTTTTTCTTTTTGTTTTTTAGCTTCTTTTTTTTTTTTTTTTTTTTCAACCACGTGTGGTTTTATTTTAAAATAATAATAATAATAATAAAAAAGACACAATAAATAGGCCTCACTTACTAACCTTCAACTTGGAGGACCATTTTTTTTTTTTTTTTTTTAACTTTTCAGAGAATTCAAGGGTTTCGATTTGCAATTTACGGGTTTCAATTTGCGATATACTTGGTGTAAGTTTGAAGGATAGATGGTGATTTTGATGGATGTTTTGCAGTTTACAGTTTGGGATTTTGCTATTTGATGTTTGGGTTTTGCTCCTTTCCTATTCTTTATGCTTTGTTTTTGCTGTTTTGTTATTTGTTGTTAATGAAAAAATTGATTGGCTCTAAAATTGGCTATGATACTAACTTGTAATTTGAAATTCAAATAATTCTCATTCACAATTTGTACAAGATTATGGGTTAGTTTGGGGTTGCTGTACTTTTGTCATAAATTATATCTTTACTTCTAGTAAAAGGAGAAGTATAAGCTAAAAGCGAAAGTAAGAAATTCTAGCTTTTCCAAATTATAAGTACTAAAATGCATTGGTGTTTGTCTAAACGACTTTTAAGCACTTTCATCAAACATAATATTTGCATTGTAGTTTGTAAAATTGACTTTTTGATGCTCAAAATTATTACCAAACTAACTCTATATAAAGAAAAATTACAATCAGAAACCTAAAATCAAACCCTGAAATCAAGATAATTGAAATGTATAATTGTGTATAAACTCTACAAAATGAAAAGAATCATAAAATGATAACTAGAAAAATAATCAATCAATCAATCAGTTAAACAAACTCTAGACATAATTTTACTTCCTTCGATCCGCAGAGTTTCGTAGGGTCTCTCTGACTTGTTTTAATATTTTTGGCCTTGGTTGATTTGTTTGGTTTGTTTGGTCTCTGGAATTTGTTGGGTTTGTTTGTTTGTTTGTTCTCGTCGATGAAAGTTACTTATAGATAAAAAAAAAAAAAAAAAAAAAAAAAAAAAAAAAAAAAAAACCGACACATAATTACAATTTTTTTTAAAAAAAATAAAAATAAAAATAAAATAAAAATAAAAAATAAAAACTGACGAGGCCATAATCACGTCACCTGCACTTTATAGCATTTGAAAGGAAAATTACAGGATAACGTGAATTGGAAATTGCCTAAAAGTTTTGGGTACTTTACGTTGCTTATTTGTTTGAAGATGTCATATTGCATGTTAGTAAGGTTTCCGAGAAAGTTCTATAAAAAATAAAAAAAAAATAGAAGAAAAAAAATTCCGAGAAAATTTTTTCTCTCAAGATATTTTTTTTTTCTTTCTTAGAAAGCGTTACAAGTACTTGGAATTAAAGGAACCTTATCCTCTGGCTAGAAGTTTGGTGAGTGGTGACTTTGTATTCTACTATACTTTCCCCAAAATTTCCAAATTCGTTCGTCAGTCAAAATAGTAATAAAAAAATTATTCAAATGAAATGACTTGCTGGCCTATGGAAAAGTTGAAACATAGAAAAAGACCTGTAATCTCATGTCATGAATATTTAAATTGATTTTATGCAGATTTTGGTTTTGTTCTGTCTTTTTTTTTTTTTTATAATTATTAAATTTGAAATGAAATTCTTGTAGCTAGCCTACTTGAGGTACGTGTTTGTAACACACTTTTTCTTTTTCTTCTTTTTTTCCTTTTTTTGGGTCTTTTTCCTCTAATTTCACTATTCATTTTTCCAAATATCTCTTTATTCTTTTTCAAAAAACTTAAAATTTTAAAGTTCATAACTTTGTTTTGTTTCAAATCAAAGTAAGATCTATAACAATATTTTTATCAAATACATTTAAGTTTTTACACTTTTTCATCCCAAACAATTTATTTCCACCAAACACGCAAATTTTCAAAACTCATCTAATTCCAACTTCCAAATCTCCGTCTTCAATCATCGCATGAAGTATTACAGTGAGTTACTGAAAAAAAAAAAAAAAAAAAAAACTTTTTTTATAGAAAAAAAAGGTTAAATTATTTGGATTCACACGGAATTGTTGTTGCCATTACTTTCTTCAAACGTCCTTATAGAAAGTAATGAAAAGTTTTTACCAAAATCATTTTTTTGTATATTCACCAAAATTATTTTAGCAAATGCCTAACTCATTGAGAAAGTGTGAATTTTGATTTAGTTAGTTACAAAAAATTGAAAACACGATAATAATTTTTATTTACTTAGTTACAAAAAATTTCTCAAGAAGTAACGCGAGTTCCCAAAAAAAAAAAAAAAAAAAAAGACTAAAGTCTCACAAATGGGTCTCTACAATCCAATGTCCAAAACAGCAAACCCACCAAAATAGAGAAAAACATATATTTGAAAATTTGAAAAGGTGCCTAAAATAACTAGTCAATTCGAAAGTATATTGAAATTTAAATTGCAATATGTATCCGGATTTGAAGGAGAACAAATCTTGACGTTTTAAACAAATGGTGTTAACATATTCGGTTACATTTTATTTTATTTTTCTAAAAAAATGTATTTTTAAAATTTAATGGAAGGGTAAAGAAGGAATGGAAAAAGTTTGTAATTCAAAATTAATTTAAATTTGCAAATAAATTTAAAAGTGTTTATTTTTTAAAAGGGATGTTTAAAACTGACTCTTTTGTATAAATACTTCTAATGTTCTAAGGTAAAAAATGAATGAATTATTTTTAATAATGATTATTGCTTAAAGGTTGACCAAAAAAAACTTCACTCGATCTTTTAAATTAGGGTTAATTTCAAAAACAGCACATGTTGGAAAAATATTATTAACACTGACACCACTTTTGTTTCCTTTCATTGCTAGCACTACCACGTCATTTTTTCTTATGATTTGTGAGACTCAGAAGCTTTTAAGGGATGCCAAATTCCAGGATTACCCCCGACCTCCCACCCGCCCAAATCTCCCTTGAATGCCCTACCTTGATTTTCAAACCATTTTCAATATTTTAAAGAGAGAAAGAGAGCGAACGAGAGAGATACCGTAAGAAAACCATCAAAAACCATCGGAAACCACTTCAAAACTATCAGAAACCACCACCCACGCCCTCTATTAAAGCTTTTTGAACTCTGTAATGGGTGAAGAATCTTCAAAAAAACCACCCAAATCCAGTCAAAAATTCTTGAGTCTCCTATGTCCAAACCCACGAAGTTGGCAGAAAAAAACATTACTCCAGAAAAAGAGGTCTCCTCGACTAATGGCTTCGGCAGAAAAAAGGCCACTGGCGGAGAAAAACCCTAAAAACCCAGCACCAGAGGAAAAAAAAAAAAGTGCTCGAGGAAGGGTTGAAGAGAAAGCAGGTGGAAAACAAAGTTAACGAATCCAAGAAGGCAAAAAGAACCCTAGAAGAGAAGAACGCGGTTGCTGAAGATGTAAAAAATTTACATTTTCAATTAATTTTTTAAAAGTTTGCATTTTTTTTATAGACATTTTGCAAAAAAAGTGCATTTTTAATGAGGACATTTGCATTTTTTATTAGTTATATAAAAAAAAATTACATTTTTATGTGTGTTTTTGATGAGATTCTGCATTTTTAATTGATTTATTGAAAAAAATTTGCACAAAAATTCAAAGTTTGTATTTATATTTGATTTTGTAATATAAACTAAAAATTTGTTGGTTTGGTATTTGGATATTGAGAGGAAAATTGAGTGTATCATGTTGATATAAATTTTTTGTTGCCGAAGGTGTTTGGGTTTGTTTTGATGTTTGGTTAATTGTTGGTGATATTGAAAATTGTTGTTGTGTGGTTATTTATCTGAGATCATGAAATTTTACCCATATGTCATATTTATGATAACTTGCTGGTCATCAATTTAATTACTCAGAGTTCTATTATTTCCTATTGGTCATTTTTATGATTACTTATTAGTCATAAATATAATTACGCTCTTGTGATACTATTACCACAGGTTCAGTATGTTCGACACGTACCATATACTGAAATTACCTGTGAGAAAATAAATACTTTCATTAACATTACAGAGACTTGTAAAAACTTGAAAGAGTGGTTGTCACCCTAACAGTATAAGGGAGTGATCCGGCAACCTTGCATTAATAAATTTATGAAGTTGAAGATGCTTGGCTGGGCTGGGCAGGTCTTGCATAACATGGTAATGCATTTGACAGATCACTCAAGAATGGGTGATGCTCTGTGATTTGAGGTTGGCAATGACTTGGACATATTTTTCATCAAAGAGTTCTGCCTGATAACTAGCATGAAATGTGTAGCGTCTACCTATCTTGCAATGGCAGTTGATAACCGATTAATGAGTAGATATTTTTCAACATTACGAGCTGTGTCGAGAGAACATTTGGAGATGAAGCTGCTGAATTCAAAATTTGACAACGATGACGACGATGTCAAGCTTGGCCTACTGTACATAATATTTTGCATTCCTCTTGCAAATGTAAATTCCATGAAGATAGACCCGTAAGATTTTGCCCTAGCCGATAACTTGGAGGAATGCTTTATTGTGAGGTGTGTTCTCATGGGAGGCAACCCAAGTTGCAATCCGTAATGCAGTTGAAAATAGGTTGTCTTCAAAGAAAAGACCATTAAAGAAGGCTGATAAAGTGCCATACGTGATGCAGTTGAAAATAGGCTGTCTTCAAAGAAAAGACCATTAAAGAAGGCTGATAAAGTACATTACAGTATCGCGGGCTTTCTTTATACCTTACTTGTTTGGACATATGAGAGCATCCCAACAATAGCAAGCAAATTCATGACTAAGCACGTTAAGGTCAATCCTCGTATGTAGTCATGGACCTCCACGGATAATGTGAAGTTTGATGTTGTGATGTCGGCTTTAACCACTGTTGCGAGAAACAGGTAATTTCTATATTATTATTACTGTTAGTGTCAATATAAGTGTTGGTCATTTACATAATGACCAGGTGGTAATTTTTGTAATGACTATATTTTTGTTAGTGTCAATACTAGTATGGGTTATTTATATAATATCTCGGTGGTAATTTTTTTATTGAATCAAATGTGTGCACCCGCAGTGTTTTGTGATGATGCCAATGACAAAGAGATGAAGGAGCCATGTATTGCATAACTATATTCGAAGAAATGATTGTACCTCAGGCACCTTGTAAGACACCTGTCACGCAACTGAGTACCATGACAAACTTTGATTGGCTGGAGTTTCAGAAAGAGATTCGAGGAATGGTCAAATTGACGAACAAAAAATTAGACAAGATGAAAAAGGAATAGAAGAAGTCCAAAAAGCTCCTACATAGGGTTCTAAAATTATTGTATAATCTCAATGACAATATTGAGGGGAACCTAACCCCTGCATACCAAGTGAGCTACAGACACAAGAGGAATGTTTAGAACGATGACTCGAATTCCATGAAGACTGATTCTGATGACCTCCAATTCGTCCCTCAAGATGATGGCTTCCTTGACTCTAACATCGGTGATATTGCATATAAAGGTGTGAAGGTAGCCATGGACTTCTGAAATGTTGATAAGGTAATTGTTTGTAGTTGTTGGTAATTTCTATGATGACCCCATAGTAATTGATATAATGACCGCTGATGTTTTCCTTTTTTGTAGGAAGACAAAGATGAAGAGAAAGAAGATAAAGAAGAGGATGAGGAAGACGAATAAAATGAAGATGATGACGGAGAAAACGATGTGGTAATCTTGAAAAATTCTATGTTGGGTATACCTTATAAGCAGATGGTTATTTTTGTTATGACCAACTGGTCATTTCTATGATGACCTATGGTAATTGATATAATGACCGCTGATGTGTTCTCCTTTTGCAAGAAAACGAAGATAAAGAGGGAGATAAAGAGAAAGAAAATGAAGAAGATGAAGATGACGAGAGATAAAATGAAGAAGTAATCCTGAAAATTTCTGTATTGGGTATACTTTATATGTAGATGGTAATTTCTATAATGATCAACTGGTAATTTTTATTATGACCTAACTGTGAAATTACATGGGAAAATATAAATAGTACAAAGAAGAAGGAAAGGAGGGAGAAGGCAAGGAAAATGAGGAGAACAAGGATGAAAACGACAAGGGAAAGGAGGAGGAGAAAAAAGATGAAGCAGCCAAGGAAAAAGAGGAGGAGAAAAAGGATGAACAAGCCAAAGGAGAAGAGAAGGAGATAAATGATGAAGAAGCAGCTATGAAACAAGATAATGAAGAGAGAAAGGATGAAGAAGCTGCCAAGGAACAAGAGAACATAAATGATCAGGTTACTACATATGTACTAATTTCTATAACAAACAAACGTAGTCATTTTGATTACTACCTACAAGTCAAAATTTTTTGACATGTTTGATATTTGTCATTTATAGATCCCTAAACAGAAGAGGTCTAAACATTCAAGACTTGGAAAAAAGAGGTTCGGACCTGTGATTGAGAGTGGCTCAGCAACCCTTGCTCCGACGAAGATGGTCAAAGTTAATGCCCTCCCACGAGGTCTCTCAGATGAACCTCATAAAGAGAACCTAGAGCAGTTTAGGGTGTGGATAAAGAAAGAATTACTGAAAAAGCCTCCTCAAGGGTAATTTGGTTGTGAAGAAGAAATGTCCTTTTGTTTTGAAAATGATATTCAATATTGTCCTTACTAATTTAATTGTTCTTTTTAGGAAACGGCCTGCTATCGCAAAGTATGAGACATTGGACAAACCCCATGACCTCGGATCTATGGTAGTTGAAAATAAAAGTTGGTTTTATGAGTTGGCAACCTCTCCTGTTTGGCTCTGGGATGAAGTAAGTAGTCATTTTTTTTTTTTTACCATGGTCAATTTTTGTTGACCTTATGTGAAGAAAGTGCTGACTCGTACTGTTTTTCCCTTTGCTTCTGGTTTGTGTATTTAGCACATTAACATTGCATTCTACTATTTGAGGAAGAAGATCATGCAATTTCCCGAATTGCTACAACGAAAGGTCACAATAGTAGACACGTTTTTTAGTACTAAGATTGGTGCATTGTGGTTCGTCTACAAGAAAGCGCTAGATAAATTTGATTGGGGATCGTGTAATTCTTTACTGAAGGACATACTTAGTGTGTCTATCTATTCCAGTTTTTCATTGTTTGAGGTGAATACTTTGCTAATCCCAATGCACTTGGAAGATTTGAAACTTTAGGTATTAGCAAAGCTCGACCTTTTGAATTGGACCATTGCAGTGTACGACTCTCTGAATTCTGAAAGCCCTCACAATGAAAAGTCCGAGAAACATTAGAATGTATATCCAAGTTTATTCTAATGCTGGCTGAAAAGATTAATTTATTTGAATTTAAGCCAAGGAACCTTCTGGGAACTTAACCAATACCTATCACCATCATGCAAGACAATCATCGACAAGAAAATTGGTAAGTTAATGTATTGATAATGTATTCCTATGACCTTTTTAACAATGATAATGATGTGATTTGTGATTCCTTTTCATTTGCGAACCGTGAAACAGTGATGGCTATGGCATTTTTACCATTAAGAATGTTGAATGCTTGATGGACGTCAGACCATGGCCCATTGCTCATTCATCACGCATTCAGAAGCCCAGATGTGGGCCTAGCCCAACGTCTTTCCTCTACATGAGGGACCGATGAATGTCGAATCGTGGTCCATGATCACTCAATATGGGTCTCACTGACCTCTTATAACCCATAAAATCACCAAGTCTTCCGCTCTCTCTGATATCGGTTCTAACACAACGAACGACGAACGATGACTTGATTGCTTATTGCATGCACAACTACTTCTGCCCGTTGCAAATGATGTTCGGTTCATCGTTCACAACGCTCGCCTTGAGCGAACGATAAACGATGGAAGATTGACTTCTATAACTGTCAAGCCCACGATTAATTGTGACTCATGTTCTTACACACGTTCCGATTTATCAAGTTAGTGGAGAATCGCCCACTACTATTCTAAGAATCTGAATCCATTACTTCTCCACTATAAATAAAGGAAGACCCCTCACATTTGAGGATCTTCTTCCCTTTTCTCAACTGAAATTCTGTCGAAATATTCCCAGAAATTGTAACCTTGTACTGAAAATTCATACATAGTGAAACTCCAGATAGAGAACGTAGCACGATATTCCAGTGAACCTCTCTAAATTTCAGTGTTGTTGTCTTTTACTGCTTTCTTATTGCTTTGTAATTTATGTTTTCGTTATGATTGTTTCATGATTATCATATATAATGTCTAAGGACCCTAATAATTTATGTTTGTTGATTTTCGTTTGATTTAACTCGAATTGGAATTTGACAGTAGATCCCAACATCTACAACATTATTGTCCAAGAAGAGTATTGTTGATTATTTTTGCTTAATTTCAATACAATTTCCTTTAAAAATTTGAACCTGAATACTCAAACTTAAATCTAAACTTTAAAAGAAATTTGTATTTAAATTAACCAAAAATGATCAACATTGCCCCCTTTTAGCTATAATGTGTAAGTATTTACAAAAAATTGTCTTAATTTTAATGAATTATAGTAAAAAGGACTGAATTATCAAAATATAGAAGTTTATGGGGTTGATTGCCAAGAAAATATGTATGGGGATTAAATTGGCAAAATTCAAAAGGTTCAGGGGGCATTCATGTAAATAAGTTAAGTTTTAAATTATTTTCATAACTAAAATTTATTATTCAAAAAAAAAAAAAATTGGCATTTGGAAAACCTTTTGCACAATTACCTTTGGCATTTCAAAAAATGAAGTTTAGTTGGATGAAAAATTACAGTTTAGAAAAATGCATTTCAAAAAAATAAGCAAAAAAATTCTCAATGTCTACATTGAAAAAAAAAAAAAAAAAAAAAAAAAAAACCTTTTGCATAAAGCGGAAGAAATGTCCACGTCAGACCACCCCGACTCACACGCCGTCACGCGTTCACTGTCCTTAATATTCCACGCCTCAATTAATATATATATATATATATATATATAAATATGCATATGTGTGGGCTATATAAATATAGCAGGCCCTGAAGCGTCCCCAAGCGACAACTCTCTTTCCTCTCTTTATCTCTCTTTCTCCTCTGTGTGGAGCTCAAGAAGGAGCCCTAGAAAAGGCTGATTCCTCTCTCCTACCCAGCGATCAATTCGCTCTCCTTTTAGGGCTTCCTAGCGCTACTTCGAATCTTCCAACTCCAACTCTAGATTCCTCTTCTCTTTGACTGGATTTTCTCAACAAATCTTCGCCTCTGGTAAATCTTCCGATTCTCGACCAATTTTCGGGGTCCGATTTCGTACGGATCTTGGTCAATTTCATAAGTTTTCGCTTTCTCTAGTGTTTAATTTTGTCGAATTTGGTTGATTAATTTGATGGCCCGAAAAGGAAAAGGAAAAAATGGGATAAGGGTTTGTTTTGTTTGGTGAAATTTACGTTTTTTTGTTTTTTTTTTTTTGGTGGGTTTTTTCTTTGAATTCTTTGAGGTTTAGTTTGGGGGTTTTGATTGGTGAAGTGGTTTGAACTGTCAGTACTGTTCTTGGGAATTTAAGAGCTGAATAAATTTGATTCTTTTTTATTCTGGTTTATTCAAAAGTGTGAACTTTTAATTCTAGGACGAGCTGTTCATGGTAATGTATTCCGATTGTTTTCGAGTTTCGAATCGGGTTAAAATCACGGAGAAATGAGAAATATGGTGGGTATGGTGGATTCTGATACTGATTTGACAGTATAAAACATAAATTAGGGTGTGAAAGTCCAACGGCGAATTCTTGAAGTAGAATGATGGAAATGATCTCCGGGAGATATCTATGATTGTTCATTTTTATTAATGGAAGAAGCATGTTTTTGCGGCATGGTGATTGGCTTCACCGACTATTTGCTTGCTTCTTTACTGTTATGGGTGGAAGCTTCCCGATGGCCTCGGTTGGGTTATGTCGGTTGGCGGCAACAAAGTCGGCAAAACGGTGATTGTTTTGTGCCTGAAAGATGAGTCTGATATCATCAAAGTCGGTTTTTGGTTCTGTATGTGGAAAAGAATAAGAAAGAGTTGATGAACTGGGTTAGGTGAAATGGCAAGTTAGAAATGTTGGGAAAGTAAACATGGTGAAGAATTGTTTTTAGTATTTATTTATTTTTGCTGGAGAGAAAGGGTTACTGATATAGAGGGTGGCGAACTCGAGATAATTTTGGCGAGGAGGTGAATCTTGCATGATATATGGATTCTTTATGAAATGAATTACCCATACTTTTTCGCCTACTGCAGTGGGAGTGACTTGAATCCAAAACCATGCCGAGGCGAGGAGAATGAGCAGCCTTATTTCTCCCAACGAATGACCGGTGGCAAACATGATCAAGATTGAACCATTGGTATCAGTTTTCATTTTAGAGTGTTGAAGTTAGGAGAGAAATGTGTGTGTAACCGTAGTTCTTGGTAGACGAGGACATGTTGGGATATTTCGCCTTCTTAATTTGCACTTTATGTTTCTTCCATCAACTTGTTTTGATTAAATTACATTTTAGTCACATTGAACTAGACAGTAGTATAATTTTTATAGTATTTCATGAATGTTTCATCACTTCAGTATTATGTAAGGTTCATTTTTGCTATCGGTAATTCACTTCAATGGGTCTTCCTTTCAGTTCTAATCGATTTCTTCACCTGCTAGAGTAAAGCATCCTAATTGTTACTCGGATATCAAAATGCCAAAGGAGAGGAGAGATCGTTCTGTCTCTCGTGATGGATGCCGAGCATCTCCATATCCATGCAGCTCTAGTCACAAAAAACGATCATCTCCCAAAGATGCCTCAGAATTAGAGGAAAATGTTAAAGAGTGGGAAGACGCCAGGTGCCCTGTATGCATGGAACATCCTCACAATTCAGTTCTGCTCATATGTTCGTCCTATGAGAAAGGGTGTCGCCCTTACATGTGCGACACAAGCTACCGCCATTCAAATTGCCTCGACCAATTTCGCAAGTCCTTTGAAGCGGAGAACTCATCAACAGTGCCACAACAAGAAGAAGCACAGAATTCAACCACACAGCTTTCCCCTGCTGAGGCATCAGAGCCAACAGTCACTGTTGTGCCCGAGGAAATAACTGCGGTAGGTTCCCCAACCTCTTGTGAGCATCAGACACCGCCGAAGCTCGTGTGTCCCCTTTGTCGTGGCGAGATAAAAGAGTGGATCGTTGTGGATGATGCTCGTCGTTTCATGAACGCGAAATCGAGAAGCTGCTCTTGCGAAACATGTAATTTTAGCGGTACATATACGGATCTCAGGAAGCACGCGAGGCTGGAGCACCCACAAGTTCGCCCATCGGAGGCAGACCCAGAGAGAGCGCGCAACTGGAGGAGGTTGGAGCGTCAAAGGGATCTTGGTGATCTGCTCAGCACACTCCAATCGTCAATGGGCGATGATAGGGCTGATGAGAGCATTTTACCTATCGACGATGGCGGTTGGCTGACTGTGTTCTTCCTGATTCGAGTGTTCCGACCCGGGTCTGCATCCAGGAGCAGCAGCTGGTCCGGGACCTCAAGAACCCGAGCACAACTAAGCATCAGGAGGAGATCCACCAGACTCTGGGGAGAGAGCTACGATGAGGAAACCGGGTCGTCTTCAAGAGAAGAGGACAACGAATCTTCAGATGATGGATCCGGCCCTCGGAGGCGCAGTGAGCGCCTCAGGCAAAGGACAACACCGGACAACATGCCATGACGGTGGAGAGTATGCGGCAATCTGGTGTGTTGGTTGTCGTGTTCGGCTTTCAAAGGTAACTTTGTCTTGCCACCATTATCGGTCAGTTTTACCTTTTCGATGGCAGTAGAAACTGATCGAAGTTCAAAGCTGTCTCTGTTTTGTTTCAGGCGAAGAGAGAGAGAGAGAGAGAGAATGATGGCTCTTTGCTTGTGCTCTTCGAATATGAGTTCCATGGAGTGTGGAACTGTAATGCGTGGGAATTATTGGGACGTATCAAGAGAGAGTGGGATAATAATTGTAATTTCTTTGTAGAACTCTTGATCAATCTATGAATTTTTTTTTCTTTTTTTTCCTTCTTGTTATCAATTTCTCTTGTTTGCTGCCATTATCAAATTTCTTGCTTTAATGGTTAAAACTTCAACATAACTTTTATTTTTATTTGATTCGATTCAAGATGAGCAAGTGAAGAGGGTCTGTTGCCAGAAATTGTTATTGAATAGCCAGCCTTAGGATTATGTTGATTTTTTTTTCTCGGGGAACTCTACTATGGGGTAATTCTCTATTACCCCATTTACAGAGTATAAGATCCAAGGGCTTTATGGTATAGATTAAAAGTAGGAACCATTAATTGGGAAGAAAAAAATAAGACATCAAGCAGGGGGAATATTTTTCTCGACGATAAGCTCCATTAAAAAAAAAGTTATTTTTTTTATTTTTATTTTTTTTTAGTTCTACAATATTTTCAAAAGTTCTTTTTGTCTTTTTCTGTTAATTCTATTATTCCCTTTTTTAAATAAAACAAGATCTTTGTTTTTATTTTTATTTTTAACACATTTCAAGCTTTTTACTTTTTCACTCTAAACAGTTCATTTTATTAAACATACATTTTCAAAACTCAAGCCATCTTCAACCTCTTAAATACCGTCTTTAAACGTCCCCCAACGGGCCCTGATTCATCTTTGGATTGTAATCCAAGGGCTAAAACTAGCTAAAGACCACCTAACTTGTAATGTCCAAAAATATTCCAGACTTAACCTCCTAGTTAGAAAGAAGTCAAGTTACGAATTTTTATGGTAATTAATCTCATATATAGATGTAAAAGTGAATTTTGTGATAATAAATCCCAAATTTTATAATTTCTAATATTTTATGTTAATAATAACATAGATAGTGCAATTTAACACTATATTAATTTTCCCAAACTGAGTTACTTTTGGGAAACTTTAATTACAAAAGCAAACATGAAATATTTCCATGATTATAAATGGGTTAGTGGTGGATTAGGTATTTCAATGTCCGATTGAATCCGACCTTGATCCGACGTGGAACATATTAAAAAAATAATAAAAACAAAAAAAATTTTGCCTTCGCTTCCTCATCCACATCCATTGCAGCCTTCAATACTTCCACAGGAATCAATGGCAACTTTCCGAAGATTGGGAAGCTATTGCTCATGTACTTGAGAAAACTATTGTATCTCTCACCCCACTCCACAGCCAAGGGCAAGAGATGGGGCCAGATTTCCTCTTCTTCGATCTTCTGGATAAGTGGTTGCTTGCGTAGCCAATTCTAGAATTCCAACGCCTTGCTCTTGAACAACTTTTTGAGATCCGATAAGGCGGTCAAAAGAGATTTATGCAGCCCCAAAGTATAAAGGTTGCCAATAAATTTATGAACCACCTCCGAGATCCTCACATTGAGATGCTAGGCTTCTCAACCCGCCCGCACCTACCCGTGAACCGCCTGCCCATGCATGGGCGGTTGGCAGTACTCATAACCCTAAAACCCGACATTAACTTGCCGCATGTTCACCCCTACCGCAACATAAGTATTGGAGGGCATTGCGGATGATGAACAAAGAGAAAGCGGTGTGGGATCACATTTTGCATAAATTTCCACAAACAATTTTGAATTATGTATGTACATGTATGTTTATCTTAGAAATGTTATATATATGGAAGAATTTTCAATTGTTACTATAATATTTATCTATTCATGGTTATCGTTGTTTTAGCCGTGTGATGTTGATTGGATGGTTGTAACAAATTGCGTAGTTGACCAAAAATATTTAATAGGAATTAATGAACATAGAACTTAGAGAGTTATTTAAATAAAATTTAAATAGGCAACTTGGTGTTAACTTGCTGCATGATTTTTTAAAGTATTTTTTAACTAAGTTATAAAAGTGAAAGACATAATTTATATTTGTTTTGAAAAACACATTACTATAGTTGTACGCAAGTGAAGAACAACAAAATCATAATTATAAAGTCTTTATTTTTTATTTTGTTAGGATAAATCATGAATTTCTTTTCATTTTTGCATACAAAAAACACAAAATTTTTTTTGAGTAAAAACGAAAAAAAAAAAAAACACAATTTTTAGTCATAAAGAATACAACATTTCATAAAACTACCAATTACTTAAATTTAAAATTCAAATTATTACTTCTTACAGCCATGTTATTATTCCAAAAATATCCTATAATTAAATGGTATTTTTATTTATCTTTTACACCCACCAACTAATAATTCCCTTTTTATTTAGCAATCATATCGTTTACGTTCATAAAATAAAACATATCTTTATCGGTTTTTTTTTTATTTTTATTTTTTAATTTTACTACCACTATTATTTCTACAGAAGCTAATGGAATTACACACACATGTATATATAACTCTTTATTTAAACAACTTTTTTTTTTTTTTTTTAAGATCTTGTTAGCACATGGAGTCGTATATTTGTATATTTTTTTGATTATACACGTTTCTAAATTTTTCTTGAACATTTTGTTGTTTTTTCTCTTTTTAAATGGAAAAAAAAAAACATTATGTTGTTTATTATTATTTTTTTTTCTAATCTTATTTACTTACATCAGTTTTCTGGGATTTTTTTTCATTGCGAAGTTTATAACGTTTTTATTATGGGATTCTAGTTTTAAAGATTTTGTGGTAAACAGAAAAAATCTTTTCGAAACTTTTTTTTTTTTTTTAAATAAGATGGCCGATTCAATTTTCAAAAAAAAAAAAAAAAAAAAAAAAAAAAAAAAAAAAAAAAGGAAAAAAAAAAAGAAGAAGAAAAAATGATTCAATTTTACTAGATGATTATGTTTTTGAAGTCATCTTACATTTTATTTATTACTTAATTAGGGTTGATATATATTTTATTTATTTTTTTGTGAAAATTAGGGTTGATATCTTTTTAAATGTTTAGAGTAAGGTGTGTAGAGAGAACCTTTTAAAAATATTTGTGTACTTAAAAGTAATTTTAATAATGGATAATTTAGTAATAGTAAAAAAATAATTGAATAATGTGTGACAAAAGAAGATTGGGGTGTCAATAAACTCACTTAAAATAAATTAATTACAGTTAAAAAGTTCGCAAGTTGTTTAACCTACAATAGAAATTTACATAAAATACCACATCATTAAATGTAATTAAATATTGCATTAGTTTTAATAATTTTATAACCATCCATGATTATCAAATAAAAGTAATCATTACAATCACACCATATGATATGAAGTTAGGGATGCACTTAGGTCCTCCACCCTAAAGTTGAAGAATAGAAGCTCCACTCCAATCTTGGCCGTAGCAATGGAATCCTACGGTTGAGAATGAATTGAGGGCAAGGAAGAAAAATTCAACCGGTGTAAGAGGTTATCCGGTAAAGGATGAGAGAGAGAAAGAAAGAAAGAAAAAAAGGATAAAGTTTTATTTTATTTATTTATTTATTTTTTGTTGGCAGAGGAATGATTTCGAAAAGGGCGAGCGGGTGAAGCTCAGAAGGGAGGGGCGGCAACTCTTTTTTCTGGGACTGAAATGCAAGAGGCAGAGTAAGTTAATGAGGGTTGATTTAGGGGAGAAGGGGGGCTACAAATTGGGATTTTTCAATCCAGTAAAAAGGCAGAGGCGGTGGATCGGATTTACAGTACGGAGAGCTAGTGACAAATAGTCATTTTGGATACTTATTTCCGAATACGCTTCAATTTTATCTGATACCCGTTCTACTACTCTTCTCTCAACTTTAAAATTGATCTCTTTCATTTTTCAAATTCATGACTACAAAATCAAATATCATTTCATAATCTTTTTTGTTTTCCAAATGATAATTTTTATACGTTAATCAAACACCGTCTTATTTTCAATAAAAAACAACTTTTTCTAGTCATTCAATATATTCTCCCTTTAAAAAAAAAAAAAAAATTTGATCAGCATTATATTCAACTTTGAAAATTCTACGTTTTAAATGAGAATTCATTACATTTCTACAGTACAAAGATGTTTGAATGTGTTAATAACTTTTCCTACGAAGATACAAAAACATCCAAAATTTTTTCGAAGCTCATCTCATTTTCATTACTATAAGCTTATATGTTGGCAATATTGCAATTGGGGGAAGACTTCCAGACTGTTACAATTTGATTCTTAAAGATAATTGTCAACTTAAGGTTGGAAAATTGATATCCACCATTTTTTTGAATAGCGAATAATGATGGACTAAGCTGAGCAAAAACACCATTCTATCCATTTTTCCACTCATTCCAAAACACGATATGCTAGACAACATGGTCCTTCAAATAGTACCCTTTTACAATGTATTTTCACCTTGTCTATATCTTCCTTGAATGCACCATTCCCACAATTTCTTCCATTCTTGAAATTAATATGACTTTTCAAATAATTTTTTGACTCTTTCTTTTTTGAAAAAGGGAACTTTTTTTTTTTTTTTTTCAAAAGCTGTCTTGTTCTTATAATATAATAAATTTATTATTCGAACAACAAAATTTTTCATTATCATACTGAGTACTCTATCCATACATGCCCCAAAGTTTTCTTTCAAGATTGAATCAACTTTATTACTTATAAAATTTAATTAGGACAACTCATAGATTAATTTGTTTATTTTTTCTTCGTATGGGCAGAATTATAATTATGTCTTATTTGTCTGGACAAAATATTTAATTTTTTCTTCTACCATTGTATCTAGTTACCCCATTCCACGCAATTTAACTTCATTCATTGCTAAATATGCACACTTTACCCTTCAATAACTATATGTTACTACCAATATGATGCCACTTATTATGTCTTTTCTATGACACTTTTTCCTCACTTTTCTTCTTTTTTTCTTTCAATCATCCTACATGATTATGTTTTTGTCCTTACCAAACATGCATATTCACTAAATAGCCCCGGTCACATTACACTCCACCTTCTTCACCCGTTTTCCCCTTTTTATTTTTTTTTTTATTTTTTTAACATATCTTTTCTCCTCCAACGTCCTTTCTTCACTGCCATTCACAGCTAGTTCCAACCAATTGACAACCCATTTTTCTTCCCCACTGGACACGCTGATGGCGTTTGGGTTCTCCTGAAGTACCTTAGCCAATGCGTATGAAGTTAATTTGTTTAACGAAGAAAACTTGTTTGACAAATCTTTTGATTTCTATATATGTGTAAGTATGACAAGACAATGGCTGTGTAAGTTAAGGCCGATTTATCGGGTTATGAATATAAACTATATTACGTTTTATTAAGCTAATACGGATTAGTTTGAAAAAATACTTTGTAAATTTCAACATTTAAGTTTAAGTAATTTATGATTTATATTACGTTTAAGTAGTGAGTAACAGTCTACATACGCGGGTCGTTACATGATACTATATTATTAAAAGAAAAAAAAAAAACAAAATACATAATATTTTGTGTCTTGTTGACTCAAAATTTGTATTTTAAAGTAGAATCAGATATGATATTACTACTGACCTATATCTCACATTTTGTGTCTTTTAGTTGATTATCCTAAAACACATTAAAAATAAAAAATAAAAAAAAAACATTAAAATAAAATTTAGGTTTGTTGGGGTAAGTTAAAAAAACAAAGAAAACGTGTCTCTTTGAGAATATTACAAACAAAAACCATACCAAACATTACAAGGTCTTACATAATGACTTTATAGACCTCATATTCCTTGAGCCGAGGAAGTTTCGTAAAGAAGTCCAAAGAGGCAATGGATCAATGAGAGAAAAACAAAAACAAAAACAACAAATGTAATATATATATATATATATATATATAAATATTTAATAGCGAAATAGTGGAGGTAACATGAGATGTAATAAGCTACTGGTAGATCTTATTCTGCTGACAAACAACCAATTATTAATAACAACTACACCTCATTATTAATCTCGTCTTTCAGGAATCATCAGGCAATCAAGTTATCAGGTTCCCTTGTCTATCAAGCTTCAAACATGCATCCCAGTTAGATTAGTACCCACTCCTCTGTTCTAACTTTTTTCACACTAGAATCGAATTTATAGTATTTGAATTGTGGGTTTGAATCTATAATCCAAACAAACAATAACGATGTACGAGTTGTAATTTTGGACATTTGACATATATCAAAATTCCTTGCTCATTTACAAGTTTAGACAAATGGATTACACAGGCACATATTTTTATACATTCTACATATCTTAAATTAATTGCAGACTAGATCCCCTTGATCAAGCCAAGCAGTTTGCTTTCCGTTTCGGGGTTAACAACGTGGAGGTGAAATGGCAGATATAGTAGTAGGCCCTGTCATTGACAAGTTGATTAGGCTACTACTCGAAGAAGCAAAATTGCTCAAGGGAGTACATGGTGAGGTTCAGAGTCTAACAGATGAACTAGAAAGCATCAAGTATTTCCTCAAAGATGCAGAATCGAGGGCGGAGAAAGGAGAGACCAATGGCGGTTTGAAAATTTGGGTGAAGCAGGTGAAGGATGCAGCGAATCGCATAGAAGATGTCATTGATGAATACCTTCACTGTGTTACACCACGCCATCGCCATCATCAAAGCAGATTCTCTGGTTTCCCACAGAAAATTGGCCTCTTAATCAAACAGTGGAAAGCATGTTGTGACTTACCTTCTAAGGTTGAAGACATCAAGACGTTGCTAAGTGAAATCAAGCAGAGAAGTGAAAGATATGACTTTAGAAAATACTCCGCAGAGGAAGGATCCGATAACAAAATCACGTAAGTTAAACATCGTGACCCCTCGACTCGATCCCCTTTACATTTGAAGAAGATGAAGTAGTAGGCATTGATTTGACAAGAGAATATTTGATTGGAAAGTTGGTTGATGGAGCGTCCACGTTGAGAATGGTGATTTCATTGGAAAGACTACTCATGCCAGCAAGGTCTACAACAGTGAGATAGTAAAAGAAACACTTCAATTGCTGCTCTTGGATCGCGGTATCTCAATCATACAACATGCAGAAACTACTCAAATATATGATCAGACAGATTTGCATAGGTGCCGAAGATAACAAGGGTGAAATAGACGGGATCGAAGAATTAATTGACTTCTTGAGACATTATTTAGAGCAACAGATGTACTTAATTAATTGTTTTCGATGATGTTTGGGATATAAATTTTTGGCGAGTGATAAAACATGCTTTGCCTTGGAATGACAAAGGAAGCAGGGTAATAGTCACAGCACGTAGTGATACAGTCGCCACAGCCGCTTTGTCAAGATCCGTCATGTGATATTATGCATAAACTAGTACAGCCTTTGTCTAAAGAAATGGCTTGGAAATTGTTTTGCAAAAAGGCATTCCAATCTGAGCCTGGAACTTTTTGTCCTAAGAAGTTTAACGAATTGTCTCATTAAATTCTTGATAAGTGCCAGGGCCTGCTACTTGTAATTACCGCTATTGCTTGCTTACTGTCGACGAAAGAGAAGATCGTGTTAGAATGGCAACAAGCTCTTAACAATATGAGCTCTGTGTAACGACCCGACTTTTCTGACCGTTAACTAACTAACTTATTCCTAGTTAATATAGTCTTAATACTTGTTTATGTTTGATTTCAAAAATGTAGAACTTATTATTATTTTTTAAAAAAACAAATTATACTTGTACTTGCAGAGTTTAATAAATAAAATTTTAACTGAGGAAATTAAAATTTCTAAATAATAAATATCATATTCAAATTCGTACTTAGATAGTATTTAAAAAGTTATAACGTCATGCAAGTTCAAATGAAAGACCTTAAAGTCTTTAGGTACTCATACTAGTTTAGTAGTACTGAAATATTGAAAACATAGTTTTAAAGATAATCGATACAAAATAATTTCAGAAGTCTAAATGCGGAAATTAAATTCGTGATGGTATCCCACTCCCTTCCTTCATCGCTTCCGCACTGCTTCGCCAGTCCAGAAAACGTTTAAGTAGCGGGTTGCTTGCTCGCATTACTTACAGCACGAACACACATATATGAGCTTTCGCTCAGCAAATACAAACTATATCTCACAAAACATTTTCATAAAATCTTATCATCACACGTCACAACATGAATGTTAAAAAATACATGTGATCTATGTGTGATTATGCTTCATTACATACATGTCTTGTCTACTTAAGGGCCCTTGTGTCTAACCTATATGCGAGCAACCAATGGAGAGTTAGGGAAGCGACCCTTCAATAACCTCCAAGATCATAACTTATAACTTTTGTTCTTATCATATCCTCTCACTAATTGGAGGTTGGTCCAACACTTAATTCTAACTTTTGTTAGCCTCATTCTTATTAATTGTGACAATGTGTAGATTTACATGTCACTATTCATCTATCATTATGGCATAAATATCTGTGAGGCATGCTAATCATATTAGTGCAAGAGAAATTATGCACGTCAAATGCTTAATCAAGGCAATACATTTCACTCATATATTTAACACAACATCAAGGCAGTTCATAGTAAACATAAAACATCAATAAAGAAAATATTTTGTTCCATATTATAGGTGAGGTTTGTATTTACTTGTTATATGTGCTTAAAATTCCGGAGTTATACCTCTAACTACGCAAGTTTGGGAAATTGTTCTGATTTAACAATACCTCATTATTAGAGAGAATCATAATTATATTAATTAATTAATTAATTTATTTATTTTATAAATTAAGGTGAGCTTAATTTACTTATATCATGATTAACCTTAGTAATTAATTCATATTAATTATTAAGTGTTAAATAAATTTCAACTAATTATTATTTAATTAATTTAATATTACTTAATTTAATATTATTTAATCTAATTGATTGATTAATTAATTAATACTTGATTTAGTTGAGTGATTATAATTAAATTACATAATTTTAATTGACTTATTAATAATTATATCATTAATAATTAATTATGTTACTTAAATATTCTTTCTCATTTAATAATTAATAATTATTAATTCTCATATTAATAATTAATAATTAGATTATACTAATAATTAATTTTTAATTAATTTCTAATTAATCATTGATAATTATATTAACAATTATATCAAAGATTAATGATTAATTAATCTCTAATTAATCATGTTTTTTAATTATGTAGTTACTCAACATTATAACCTTCCTTACACAACTAATTATCCCTTATCAACTCTTATAATTAATTAAATAATAATAATATATTTATTTTAATTAATTACTAATTAACTTTACTGACATAATTATACAATGTTCTATTTTTGTTAATTTATTAGTTTATTAATTCATTTCTTAATTAATTAATCAACCTACATCACTTTGGTGAACCTACATCACTTTGGTGATTAAGAGTCATCTAAGTGTATACTCCTAAGTGAGTTTTTTTTTTTTTTAATGAATTATTGGGCTTGTGAGGCCTATTTTTACTAGTTGTTCACATTAAATTGGGCTAAGGTTGTCTATTGGTGTATGTCTAGTAATCCTTTTGTTTACTCTGTTTTGACTCATCTAAAAACTTATTATTCAACTTTATAAAGGGTTTTTTCACATTTAGTTGATCATACACTTAAGACTAACTCATTTTATAAATAAAATGTCCATATATTATGACTTATTCTTATGTCACATTTTAATGTTTGATTATTTTGTCGGTATGAGATCTTAAATTATAAGGTTTATTTAAATTTGAGTATAATTGTAACGACCCGACTTTTCGAACCGCTAACTAACTTACTTATTCTTATTTAATTTAATCTTAACACTTATTTATATTTGGTTCTAAAAAAAATTCAGAAATTTTTTTCTTTAAATCATATTCGTACTACAAAAGTTAGAATTACTAAAATTTTTAACTGAGAAAATTGAAAACCTCTAGCTAATAAATATTCTATTCAAATTCGTATTTAGATAATATTTTAAAAAGCTATAACTTCATGTAAATTAAAAGAAAAGAGTCTAAAGTCTTTTTCTCGTAAAATACTCATACTAGTTCAATAGCACCAAAACATTGGAACATAATTATAAATATAGTCGATACAAAATAATTTAAGAAATCTAAATGCGGAAATTTAATTCGTGGTGGTATCCCACTCCCGTCCTTCATCGCCTCCGCACAGGTTTGCCAGTCCATAAAACATCTATGTAGCGGGCTGCTTATCCGCATTACCTACAGCACGAACACACACGTATGAGCTTTCGCTCAGCAAGTACAAACAATATCTCACAAAATCATTTTCATAAAATCATATCATCACATGTAACATCATAAATGTTCAAAAATGCATGTGACATATGTATGTTCAATTATGCTTTATTATATACATATCTTGTTTACATAAGTGCCCCTATGTCGTACCCATATGCACGCAACCAATGAGGTGTTAGGGGAGCGACCCTCCAACAACCTCCAAGGTCATAACTTATAACTTTCGTTCTTATCATATCCTCTCACTAATTGGAAGTTGGTATGACACTTAATCCTATTTTTCGTTAGCCTCATTCTTATTATTTGTGACAATGTGTAGATTTACATGTCACTATGCATCTATCAATACTGCATACATATTTGTGAAGCATGTCAATCATATCAGTGCAAGAAAAATTATGCACGTTAAATGCTTAATTAAAACAGTACATATGGCTCATAGGCTCATCACTTCATCAAGGAAAATCATAAAAAACGTAGAACATCAACAACGAAAAACATTTTGTTCCATGCTGTAGGTTAGGTTTGTACTTACAGAAAATCACGTAATCGTGTATCCGCGTTGATTGTTTCCGGCTCTACACTCAAGTCGATGCGGTGTCCTAATTTTAAATTGACATCCAATAGTTAGAGTAAGGTTTTTGAATCATTTTCGATTATGGACATATGTTCTCTTAATTAATAATTAATTTTAATTTAATTATTAATTTGTATCTAAGTTTTTATTATTATTATTTAAGAATAACATCCTTAAATATTAATTACATGATTATCATAAATTAATTTCTTAATTAATAATTAATTAATTTTAATTATTAAATTAATTAATTATTAACCTATTGGTGAATTAATTATTTAATACTTAATTTCTTATTCATTATTTTACTTAATTTCCCTTTATTCATATTTGGGTCCATTAGGTGACCATGGATAACCATGGTATTCCAATATCATATTGGGTCATCTTTGTGGGTTGTGGGTTTATTGGGTCTATTACAACCCATTTACTTATAATTGAGTTTTATTATTTTCAAATAGTACTTTGGCGTAATTATTGTTTTGGACCCATTAAGGCCCCATTACACCTTGTTGTCTTTATTAAGTTTTGGTCAAAATTACATGGCATCTCAGCATGCCTAGTGGCTGGCTTATTTTTCGTCACTGAGTCCTCGGGTACTAATTTATCAATTTACTCCTATTTCGGTTATTCAAGTATTTTTAAGCTTAAACTTATTAAATCTTTTGACCTTAGCTTTTAGTAATATCTCTTGCAGTTTTATAGGTCCAGAAAACCTCTACCTATGGTCCAAAACGTTCTCCCCATCAAATTACCATTTTACCCCCTTAGTTTGACATAATTATAATTTTGCCATTAGACATATCCTTTTTAATCTAGACTTATTGAATGGCTTTTAAAAGTTTGTCCCATCCTTAGAATAATGTTTACAGTTCCTTTAAGCTCTTAAAATGGCTTTCCTAACTTATTACATTTCTAAACACAATTAAATAAAAGTATAACATTTATGCCCCTTTATATCTTTTAAGGTCGTACATTTGACTATAACATAAACCATATTATTTATTGTATTTATTTAGCTTAATATACTGCTTTAAGGGTGACAAAGATGCTGTCTAATTATAGTCTAAGCAGATTTTATAATTTGACCCGTTATTTATTTATTTTTGCATTTTAGTCCTTATTTAGCCCCAATTAGTTCCCAATACCCTTTGGTTCACATTTTTTATACTTAATGTCCTTATAAAGTGTTCTCACAGGATCAGGACTCATTTTTAACAAGTTTTTATTATTTACATTTTTGATCATAAAATTTTCTATATTTATGTTTTGACCCCAAAATGGTGTTTTGGTCATTTCTTATCCATTTATCACCAAAATTTTACACAAGGTATATTTTAAGTCTCTAGTCAAGGCTACAAAGTTTTGGATTCAAATAACGTCTTTAGAATGGTGAAATTATGAGTTTACCCCTTGAGGGCAAAATCATCATTTTCAAAATTTTTATCAAATTTGAGCTCTTCTTATGACTATGTCAAGAGTAATATTATGTTCTTCTACATGATTATGAAGATCCCACTCAAAATACCATTTTCCAATTTATTAGCATTTATGTCAAAAATGTTATTTTTGGTACTTTATGGTCATTAATTCTTATTCTAGCCTATTTGTGATGTCAAAATATTTTCCTCATCATTCATGCTTCCATTAAACAGAGGACATAACATATCAACATGCTAAAGTCTCTTATTCTCATACATCAATACTCATTCATGTCATGTGACCATAAAAATCACATAAACACACTTTTCATCAAATTCCATACACAAGTAATGTTTTCTAGCCACCTTAAATCATGGCCAGCACATATATTATCTCATTAGGTTGCAAAACCACATTTTAACCATTTACCATGCCAAGATTTTCCTATTTGAAAGAACACATTTTGAAAGGAAAGTTATTAAGAACTTGGTAATCCACTAGTTTATAAATCATTTACCTCTTAGAAAAGTAGTGGGTTCTTGGCTCTTCTTGAAGGCTTTGAACCACTCTTGGAAACTTGAGGTAGGGGCAAGAATGGAGATAAAATATCACGTAAAAAAAACATTTTCAAAACATCATTCTTCATTCTAGAAAACAAGTGAAAAATATAGGTTTTTACCTTAGAAAACACTTGGAATGACTCTTCCTTCTTGCTAAAAATGATCTTGGGAGTGGATGAAAGGAGATGAAGAATATTTTTGGTTTCCCTTAGCTACAAATTTCATCCACAATGAAAGGAGAAAGAGAGGAAACTTTTCTTTGCTAGTATGGTTTTTATGAAAGAGAAAAAAATGGTTTTTGGTTTACCTTAGAAACATTTTATAACCAAACCTTATTGTGGGTTACAAATTGAAATTTTTGGATTTTAATTAACTGCAAAAACATGCTCAGTTGAAGAGGATAGGTTGGGAGGTTGTTTTGGTAGTTTTTCATGTATTTTTAAGTGGTTTTAGTGAGTAGTCATTCAAGTAGTCTATCATTTTACATTGTAATCAACTTTTCTTTCTTGTCTTGTCATCTTTGTTTTGCTTGTTTAGGGGTTGGATTTTGGATTCTCAAAAGCCCCCCCTCTTGTTCAACCTATTTTCTAAAGAAAAGAAAAAAAAAATTTCTTTGTGCCAGTTTACTGGCAGCAGGCAGGCAGGCAACTGCCTGCTCTGCATGGCTCAGTGGACTAGCGGCCTGCTGAGCAAGGGGAGGGGTGCACGGCACCCCTCCCCTTGCATTTTTTTTTTTCTGGCAGTGGGCTTGCTTAAAGCCCACTGTCTTGCCTAGTGGGTAATTACCCACTGGGTAGGGGGTGCATGGGCACTCCCCGGAAATACCCCCCATTTTTTTTGAGATTGTAGTAAAATTGCTAAATTTAATTTAGTAGGTAAATCTTGGCATGACATAAAATTCACTTTTTCAAATCATAAAATTATCATTATTGATTCATTATATTTACATAATGAATTTTCACACATAATATTTTCACAAAATCCTAATTAAAATAGAAAATGAGAGTAACATCATATTTATATTTTCTTATTTAAATAGAAAACTCAACGTTGTTAAATCATCGACATCATCAAATTGATGATATATATACAATCATTCATGATCTTGAAATTTTATATTCATCAAAATAATTCATTAGAAGTATATTGATGAAGGAAATCCATAATAATAGTTCGTAAATCGAGTTTATGGATTTCTAGGGCATCACAATAATCCGGTTTTGGACACTTGATAACTTGTTGAAAAGCTTGAAGTATTTAGTTCCTGTCCTTATAATTTATTTTTCAAGATATTAATGGTTTCAAACATTAATGTGGACATTTTCTTAAGTGTCTCATGGTAAAATATTAGTTTACCAGATTATAATATAATATTATGTAATTTATTAAAATTTATGTAGATATCCGTTTTAAACCTATGATAACTCATTTCAAAGTTTGATATGTCTAAATTACAGCCATAAAGTTATTTCCTTTATTGTTGAAGTGTTTCATACCGTATACTTAGGTTTGGTTACTATTGGTCCCACGTATGTACCATATGTCTAGATTTATGAGTGAAATTAGAAAAATCATAACAATTCACTTACGAGTCCAAATAAGGCAAATGATATTTCATTGGAAAGCTCATGGTGTCTAGTTCATACATGAAGAAATGTTTTCAAAAATTTATGGTTTACTAACTGAAAATGTACAAAACCCGTGACTGGTATAGGGTTCCAGTAAAACCTTCGGTTTGTAGTCTTAACTTTTCAAATTCACTAAAAATTGTATATTTATCCATTCGAGGTGTATGATATCTTGTTGGAAAGCTTAAAGCATTTAGTTGTTATATATAAAAACTTAAAATCCAAAATCTTGTGTTTAACAAATCTGGAGTTTAGAAAACCTATGGCTATGTCAGAACTTCAAAGAAATTTCAGTTTTGCATGCTAGTGTGTAAAAAGTCATAATAAATAACATACAAGTCCAAATGTGGCTCAAGATAATTTGTTGGAAAGCCTAACATGTATAGTTTATAGATCCATCATCTACAGTATCATTAAGAACATTTATTTTGTTTGATGTAACAACATAAGCAACTGCAGTCCACAAAATAACCAAAAATGAGGTCCACAAACTTCTACTAGTTACTAAACTAGTCATACAAACTCATTTCAATCCAACCAAAAACTTATAGTATAAAAACTTAAACCTAAAATCATGCCATCATCATTAGTTTTCATGTTAAGTATTTATTTTCATGAAATGAACATTTTCAGGCTCTAGGTTTTGTAGAAAAATTACATTTTTTTGTCTAGGAAAAACCCAACTAACTTAACCTATCTAGTGGAGAAAGATTGTTATACGTCTTAGTGGAGCCTTGTTTAGACCTTGAAAGCCTCCCTTGTACACACCCAACCTATTAAGAATAAATAATTAGCACAAAGCCCTTGAACTTGAACACAACCTTTGTTTTTCTTTGCAAAACACAAGGAATAAATACCTTTCTTAGCTCTAGATGACTTAGTATCTTTGCGGGGCTGTGTGCTATCTTGGGAGGAGTGTGAGAATGGTTGAAAAGTTGGTGACTTTTGAGGAGAGAAAATCAAAGGAATAGAGGGGGTTTTGCAGTGGAAAATAGAGAGAAAAGTGTGGTTTTTGCTTGGTAAAAGGCACTAGGTGTTAGGGTTTGATTCTAAACCTGTTATAGGAAAACTCTTGGGTATTTTGAACAATTTTTAAACCCACATTCAGAAGCAGAAACGTTTTCCCCAAGCCTTGTGTGTGTATGTGGTGATTTGAATCCCTTTTGATCAACTGAGGACCACTTATGACATGTATTATTATGTACATATTCTAGTGTGTCATAGTTTCCTTCTTTGTGCATGCAATCTCTTGGAGACTTGGGCATGCTTGGTCTCTTGCCAAAACTTGTATTAAGCATCTCAAATTTTTGGCTCCAAATTGCAAAAACCGATGCCCCGCCACATGGTATCCACTCTTGGGCTATCTTCTCTATTTTGGTCCCTTGGATCAAACCACCATTGATTTATTTCCTAATCTCCACCATGGTTCTAAAGCTAGATTTTCCACACTAAAATGTTGACAATGTAATTTCTTCCATGCTATTTTTTGCGCACATAAGGTTGACACAATTTATTAGTAGATTTAGCTACTAATTTGTGCTAATCAACACTTGATTTTCTTTTGATGAATTCTTATTATTCATCATGTAAAATAAGATTATTTTATCTAATAATGTTAACTTAAGTGACCCACAAAAATTGTTAATGTCACTCATCACTACAAGAGCACTTAATAAATCACTTTTCATGAAGTCTTGAAACACAATATCATTCATCACATATGTAGTGTTTGAATTAGGCACTATAATTGAGATGAATCATGCTCTTAATGAAATTTCTAATAGATGCCATAATTTGGAACTTTGTAACTTGAATGTGTCATAAAATGTATTAGTGTTTTGGGGGTTTCACACTTTGAGCTTGAAAGTAACCCCCAACTTTCAAGTGTTTTACCAATTCTCTCTCTCAGTTTTGATGACTTACCTTATAACCACCTTAAATCTTGTTTTCTATATTTTGGCATCTTTCCCGAAGACTATACAATTTTTGATTTAAAATTATGCACGTTGTGGATAGCTGAGGGTTTCGTAAAGCCAAAAAGAGACAAGAGATTGGAAGACGTCGCCAAAGAATACTTAGAGGAGCTCATTCACTGAAACTTGGTTCAAGTCTTCAATTTGGAATGTTGAGGGTATGATAGATGTGCAAAGTTCATGAATTGATGCGTGCGATCAGCTTAATGAAATTTGATGAATTAGGTTTCTGTCAAATTTTGGATGAAAAAACACGTGGTTTAGAAGGAAATATCGCCGCCTTTCAATCAATGGAAATGAAAAAATGTTCGAGAGATTGTTGAAGACTCTGGGGTTCGTTCTGTTTTTGTCTTCAATGTCGAGGAACTAACCACATCTTTTCTGGTTACCTTGTTTAAAAAGTTTAAGCTTTTGAGAGTGTTGGATTTCACAGATACTCCTCTTAGTTCCCTTCCAAAAGAAGTGGGAAGTTTATTCCATTTGAAGTATTTGTATCTGAGAATTACAAAAGTTAAGCTGCTCCCAAAGTCTGTTGGTAAGCTGCAAAATTTGCAGACACTAAATCTTTCTCATACCCTTGTGCGTGAGCTATCGTTCGAGAGAAGTAATCTTCCAAGGATGAGACACTTTTTTGACCGTTATTTTGACAAAGAGGTTAACAGTGCTCTGAATTCAGTTCATGGACTTAAGATACCATGAGGGATCGGACGTTTGGTGGACTTACAAACACTAAACATTCTGGAAGCACACGAAGGACTTGGTGTAATTAATGAGTTAGAGAAGCTGAGACAGCTGAGATCGCTATGCATCTCGAAGTTGACAACTGACAATGGAAAGGCTCTCGATGCTTCCATTTCGAAGATGACCTACCTCGATCGCTTATATCTGTCATTGATCACTGAAGATGAAATCTTAGATTTAAACTCTATTTCATCTCCTCCTCGTTTGCTACGCTTCCTTACTCTGAAGGGACGGTTCGAAAAGTTGCCGCATTGGATTTCATCACTGCATAATGTGTTGGAGATGAGGTTGCATTCTTCAAAGTTGCTTGACGACCTGTTGAAAATGCTCCATTGCCTTCCTAGTTTACAGAAACTTTTCCCATACCAGGCATACGATGGAGAAGAAATGCACTTCCAAGAGGGTGGTTTTCAGAAACTCAAGATGGCTGGTCTGCGAAACTTGGCCGGACTAAAGGTCGTGAATATAGACAAAAGTGCACTGCTTTGTCTCAACATGCAAATTTTCGGGAATTGCCCACTGCAAGAAGTGCCTTCCGACATCCAGCACCTAACCAACCTTAAAACTTTACGATTCCACGACATGTCAGAAGAATTTCTCCATGGCTTGAGACCAAAAGGGAGGCCAAGATTATTAGAAAGTTAAGCATGTGGCCTCAGTCACTTTCTGGGAAACATTCGATGGAGGTTCTATTATCCGGAATCTTCGTGAGTCTGATCCTATTAACCTATGCTGCGTAAAACACTTAAAAATGGCATGAAAGGTTCCTATACTTGTTTAGTCCTTGAGCTTTGCTGACGTGAAATGATACTTCTTCGCTGTTCCCTTTGAATCTTTTGCATCGTTGCATTCTTAGTTATCTCCTAATTCTTTTAGGAACATATAATCTCGAAACAATCATCCCTTAAGATCTTCGATTCTGCGTTGTGAAGACCAGAAATTATTGTTGATGCTTATCATCCAAGCTCTGTTTCTGGCGAGCTCCAAATTGGGTTTTCATATCTGTGAGTTTATTGAAGTGTTTTTTAATGTAAATATGTTTTCCGTCAACAAGGCTTATGTATCGATTTTATGTGCCATTTCTCTGTAATAATAGTGTGATTGCTGCCTCAAGAGCAGGGATAGGGACGCTTATGACCGAGTGGGAGCTTTTGCTTTCAGTGAACTTTTTAGTTTTCAAATTTACTTGTAAAAACATCATATTTTTCTCATCTTCCCTCACTAAAAATTGATTATTTTTTATACAAATCAATAATTTTATTCTTTAGTATAACAAAAATAAAAGATTGTCCCTGCCTCTCCAATCAAGAGTGTAGCTTGATCCTTCATATGCTCTATGTACTTGAAATATTAAAATAATATGTGGCTTCGTGTGGATGTAGCCAAGTGTCCAATCTACTTCTTGAGAGAATCTTTGCTCGTTTTTGTCTTAGCACATAAAGAATGGTACGGTCTTTTATACCAATTTGATGATTATCAGAGTTAAATGTTTAAAGCGCTGTTTTGCAAATTGCATTTTGGTTATATATTTGGTATGAAAGGCGAGCACAATACATGAAAATGCATTCTTCTAAACATTAGGAATATACATATATGGTTTTTCTATGATCTCTCGATCTCCCGGGTGAGAAGACTCTCCAACATAACATAAGGTACCTTTAACGAAATATCAACTAACAGTAACACACATGATAAATTTGAAATATATGTTCAGATAAATTAGGTAAATAGGAAGTTTTTAAATACTTATTTAAATAACAGGCCAGGATTTTTTAATTAAGAAAAATAGACGTTAATCAGTGACAAAGTGTAGTCAATCATTAAAAAATATATGTTAGTATTACTTAATTATTGATTAACCGTGCTCAATCTGTCAACTATGATTGACCATTTTTTATAAAATGGTCACTTTGCTAATTCTGCAAACTTCGGCTATTTGATTAAAAAAAAAAAAAAAAAAAAACTTAATAAGGCCATCTTACCTATATATCCTTCTCTGTTTCAATTAAAAATACATATTTTTCAATTTCATCCCTTTTTCTTAACTGTTGCGTCTTATTGAAAATTAATATTATGGTTAAGATATCCTATATTATAGAGGGGTCTCTCAACGGAATGACAATAGAAAAACCCTTTAATATATTTGAAAAGTCATGGCAACGTTCTCTGTGTTTTGTCGATACTAAAATGACACCATGGTGCCTCCATTTTATTAATTTGAAAGAAAACATTCAGGTTTTGAATTTGGGACTTAAGATCTTAAACCTTAGCCCTAACAGAACACCCCTTAACCTAACTTAATTGCAATCATAAATTCCCATGTTTGTTATTTTTAGAATACTCATGATAATGTTCCCTACAAAAAGTTAAAAAAAAAAAAGAAAAAAAAAAAGAAAGTTTTAGCAAATAATCTTTGCATTAACAACCATTTTACCCCTCAAAAATCGTATAATGACCTTTTTCAAGGGGCAAATTTAGTTGTAATCAATTTTTTATATTTTACTTCCTCTTTTAGTCTAACTTTTATTTTTTACAACCTTCGATTTTTATTTTTTTTCACCACAACAAAAACTTTTGTCAAGCACTTCCCCCCCATTTTGTCAACGTTTTAGATTCTCCCCTTCTTGGGCTTCGTCTTCTATTTGACTATTTTGTTAATCTAAATGAAAAACTGTCAATTCATTTTAATTAATAGGAGATGGATTTAGTGAAAGCAAATTTTGGGTAACTTGTTATGTAGAGAATAATTACATTTCATATAGCATGAAAATTTACATTTTCTCCGACGTATTGCATTCTTTTTTCCAGTACGGTAACGGATGTGTAAGAGGGTGAATGTCGACTATAAAGGGCAAGTTTACTTTGCATCAAAAGGAAAAGGGAAAATAAGTTATCATTTCCTTTCTCACTTAATCATGTGTTTACTTACAAAATGGGAAATGAGATTTTATTAGTCCCCAAACAATATAGGGGATGAAGAAGGGACATCCCCCTTGGTATTGATTTCTTATCAAAGAGATCAATACATATCAAATTTACTCATATACCCTTAATAAGTTTTCATGTGTTAATATATATATATATATATATATTTAATTATGTAAAAGGATATTTTAATAAGTACATTAATAAGATTACTATTACTAAGGTTAGTAAGCACTACAAAGAGAATGAGATTGTTTCCCTTTACACCATCTAATATGCAAGTAAACACTAGAGAGAGAATCAATGATCCTCCTTATTCCATTACTTTACTTTCAAATCTCATTACCTTTCCCATTGCATTATTTTCGATTTTCGTGAACACGCAAATTAAAAAGAATACTAAGCCAAAAATAATAGAAATAATACTATTTTTGCTCATAATTTTCTAGACATATTTGTTTCACTTTTAGGTTCTAATGTCTATTTTAGACATAGTCGCATTTCCAGTCGTTAGATAAGAACCTAGAATGTTTTACACTTCATTAAATTTGCAAGAATCAATAAAAGTGAGACAATTCCCAAATTTCACAAGCATACAAGAACAACGCCAAACAGTGTGAAAAATTGTCTGCCACTTCAACATAGCTAAATTAGCTTTAGATCAGATAGGTTGAAAAATTCATAATCCATTTTGATCACCATTGTAAGATTGTTTTTGCGCTCTATTTTAAAAGTTTACTATAGTTCATGGTTGAAATTTACTTTTCAAACATTTAATTCGAAGTAGGTTAAAAGAGAGAATGTTTTTTTCTTTCTCTGTTTTGCTTCTTTTCTCCCTGTTTGATGATATCATAAATAATTTTATTACACGGCACTAAAGCGACATAAAATCAATAGATTACTAAAACCAAAACAGAGCAGTTACGGAGAAGGTGCCTATCTGCTCACTAAAAAAAAAAAAAAAAAAAGCTATTTACCTACTACAAAGTTTCATGCTATTTTTAAATGGGAGAGGTTGTGGTAGAGCCTCTCCCAAATGACTCTATTAGTAGAGTCACTTTTTAAACCGTTACGATTTAATCGAACGGTTGAAATATTATTGGTGTATCATATTTATTATACACCTTACCTTATATAATCTTTCTCACATCAAGTTTTCTCCGTCGCCGGCAACGGACATCGGCGACTCACCCCCGACGCCGGCGACCCCCTTTTCTCTCTTTTCCCCTTTCTCTCTCTTCTCCTCTCTCTCTTCCCCTCTCTCTTCCCCTTTCTCTCTCTTCTCTTCTCTCTCTCTTCCCCTCTCTCTTCTCCTCTCCCGCGGCCACCCACCTCCGGCACCCCCCCACCACCAGCCCCGCCGGCCACCAGCCCCCAGCCCCCCCGGCCCCCCCACCTTGCCCGGCGACCCCCCTCCCCCGGCCTCCCCACCCCCCGCCTCCCCTTCTCTTTCTTCCCCTTTCTCTCTCTTCTCTTCTCTCTCTCTTCCCCTTTCTCTCTCTTCTCCTCTCCCGCGGCCACCCACCTCCGGCATCCCCCCACCACCGGCCCCGCCAGCACCCAGCCTACCGGGCGGCCCCCCTCCCCCGGCCTCCCCACCCCCCGCCTCCCCTTCTCTTCCCCCTCCCCCCCCCCTCTCTCTCTACCCCACCCCAGCCCCGGCCCCCCACACCAACCCTTTCGTGAGAAGAGAGAGAGAAAGAGAGGGGGAGTCGCGGGTGGGGGTGGGATGAGGGGGCGCTGGGCGGCCGGGGGTGGGGGGGCCGAGGGTCGGGAAGAGAGAGAGAGGGGAAGAGAGAGAAGGGGAGGCGGGGGGTGGGGAGGCAGGGGGAGGGGGGCCGCCGGGCAGGGTGGGGGGGCTGGCGGGGCCGGTGGTGGGGGGTGCCGACGGTGGTGGCCATGGGTTCACGATCTTCTTCATCTTTTTTTCTTTTTTTCTTTTTTCTTTTAACTTGCTTTGTTACAATAAGGGTGAGTCTACAGTTCATCATATGCACCCTCATTTTTATACCGTACGATTAAAAATTAATGGCTCAAAAAGGACTCTATAGTAGAGACTCTCAATGAGGCTCTACCACAGTTTTGTCCTTTTTAAATTCCATATTGCACATATTTTAATTAATCTTCTCAAAATCAACATACAGATAAGAATAATACTAGAAACATCAATTTTAATCTCAATATTTGAGTATTAAACTATATAATATGTGAATTGTTATTCATTTATTGATACACTTATAATTTTAAAAAATTATATCTATTTTTAAAAAGATAATAATTTATCATCATGTTAGTTGATACTCAAAATTAGAATTTATACCCTTAAAACTGCTGATCTACTTCGCTTCAGACAACCAACGAAGGTGCTGCGAAGATGTGTCAGTCTTGTTGAAATTATAATCGCATAATATTCTAATCTCCGCTTGCCTTTGACTTAATTTTCTTGAAGCCGGTGTGAATGGAATCAACATAACCTTCTTTAATTATCGCTTTCCTCTCTTCCCGGTCTACTTACTATCTTCGCATACCGCACTAATTTTCGTACTGAGAAAGAGTTGGATGCGTTTAGCAAATGCACAAATTAAGGAGCTTGATCTCTCCATCCTCACTGCTTCATACATTTAGCTACTTAATTTGCTTTCTTTTACTGAAGAGATCATTTGCACAAGAATTTATCAGGTAATATATATAGAATTTCCTTCCGAAAAGTGTTTGGTTAACCTGGTAGTCATGTTCTCAGATCCAAGTTCACATGGATGCTGACACTTAACAGTCTGAATCTCAAATTTCAGTGAAAAGAAGGAAGTTTTCACAAGCAAGCTGTTGAATTTTGGGCAGGTAAAAAGGGCAGCCTTAATCCCTTTTCAAACGTATATCGAAGAACAACCAGACTTTAATCGAGGTAGAGTTCCCTTTCCCACTGTTAACATATCCCCTACAAAAATCATAAAAGCATAACGATATATAACAGCATATCTAAAAATTACAGGCATGACCTAGAGATAATATCACACATGACTCTATTTAAAGATACAAAGTTCGAATCCCCTTTCCTTTTTAAGTTCAAAAAAAAAAAAAAAAAAAAAAAAAACAAGATGATGGAGGAGCTTACAGTCTCCTTTCTGATTTACTTTTACATACTATTGAACTTTTGTAATAAGTACTTGAGCTTGTTGTTTTATCATTTGTGGTCATTTTTTTTTCGGGGTAGTAGAAGAGGGTTATAAGGGGGAGAGATTAGAGTGCTCAAATAAACAGGGTTACTTAACGTGATCTATTGACATCTCAAAGGCAATCAGATTAATGTGGTAGGGTGATTCGAACCCAAGACTTCTTGCAAGAGGTATGAGCACCCAACCAACGCATCTAAGGCTTGTAGGCTGTCATTTTGGATCCTTTTTATATCGTCGGATAAGTTAAAAAAACTAAAAACCGTTTAGGTGTTTTAGTCAAGGGCTGAGCTTGCCTCTTTGTTGAAATCCAAGGAATATATGATCCCACTTTGTAAAAGGCTGTAAACAGCTTATGGCATTGGTAAATAAAAACTAATTTTAGACTCCATATTTCCTTCATTTCTTCTTGTTTCCTCTGGGTTGTAACATGATTTCTATCCATATTCTTAGCTGAATCTTGTTCTAGTGGTATCAAAGCCCCAGATCTTGTCGCTGAGCTCAAGGGGACCGCGACAATAGTAGTATAACTCTGAGTTTGTCGGACCCACGAACCCTATGGATAGCGATTTGAGCACTAGATATGAAGATCGAGACCAAAACCGATTTGATGGCCAACAACGTTCACTAAATCCTTACCCATCTAGAATGACTCACGGTGGCACCTTCAGATACAATCTCATGAATGAAGTAATCTGACATCAATGTGTTTGGTTCTCTCATTATACATCTGATTTTTAGTAAAATGTATAGCGTTTAGGCTATCACAATATATGACAATAGAATGCTGTTGTAAGCCCAAATCACCAACCAAACCTTTAAGCCAGGTAACTACTTTCACTGCTTTTGTTGCCATATACTCCGCCTCTGTTGTAGACAAAACAACTATAGCTTACAGAGCAGCCTTCGAACTAATGGCACTACCAAAAAGTGTAAAGACATAACTTGTCAAAGTCACCAGCATAATCATAGTCTACAAAACCAACAACAGTATTACTAGTGGTAGAACTCTTTTCATACACCAAATCTACATTTGTAGTACCTCTCAAGTATCGCAAAATCCATTTCACAGCCTCCAAATGAGCCTTGCCAAGATAGTTCATATATCTACTGACAACACTTACAATATGTACCTGGACGAGTACACACCATAGCGTACATCAGGCTCCCAACTGCACTAGCATAAGGGACACGAATCATGTGCTCCTTTTCCTCATCAGATTGTGGCGATAAAGCTGCGGAAAGCTTAAAGTGGGCAGCAAGCCGAGTACTCACATTAGACTTCTGCATACAAAAGCGTGCAATAACTTTTTCAACATAATTTTTCTGTGACAAGAATAGCATGTCCACTTGTCTATCTCTATGAGTTTCCATCCCTAAATTTCTCTTAGCTACATCCAAATCTTTCATCTCAAATTCATCACTGAATTGAGCTTTCAACTCGTTGATCCCTGAAATACTCTTAGCAATGATAAGCATATCATCAACATATAGGAGTATATAAATAAGCAAACCATCTTAGAGCTGACTGAGTACACACAACCATCATAATCACTCATAGAGCAACCGTGTTTGAGCATGAAAGTGTCAAAATCTCTTGTACCACTGTCTGGGAGATTGCTTGAAGCCATACAAAGACTTCTTCAACAAACA
Organism: Ficus carica; assembly: GCA_009761775.1. Lineage (NCBI taxonomy): Eukaryota > Viridiplantae > Streptophyta > Magnoliopsida > Rosales > Moraceae > Ficus > Ficus carica. The sequence goes on along the minus strand of VYVB01000459.1, from coordinate 86,179 downwards.
TATATGGTTTTCCTTTTCTTGAACAACGAACCCCTGTGGTTGTTGCATGTAAATTTGTTCCTCAAGCTCTCTATGTAAAAAAGCTATTTTCACATCAAGCTATTCTAGCTCCAAATCACAGTGAGACCATGAAAGTAACACGTGAATAGAGCTATGTTTAGCAACATGAGAAAATACTTCATTGAAGTCTATACCTTCTCTCTGTCAATAGCCCTTAGCAACCAAGCGTGCTTTGAACCTCACTTCTTCAACTCCTGGGATTCCTTCCTTTTTTTCTTGAAGATCTATTTGCAGCCAACAATCTTTCGTCCCTTTGGCAGCTCCACCAATTCCCATGTGTGGTTCTTCTGAAGACACTCAATTTCTTCACTCATAACAACAGTCCACTGAGCAGATTCACTGTCTGTAACAGCTTCATTATAAGTTGTTGGCTCCTGATATTCATATGTTTCTACTACATTAAGTGCAAAAGAAACCAAGTCTGCGTAGCCATATCTTTGAGGTGGCCAAATTTTCCCCCTCCTCTATTGGTGGCAATACCTTACATTTGTTACTCTTCTTCATGCTGCTCTTCTGCGGCATCAGCAACTTCTTGTGTATCGTCCACCATGGGCTGATCAGAAGTACCTTCTTATGATTTTCAAGAGCCTAACCTGAAGTTCCACTTGCTTGCGAACCTTGTGGTCTTTACCTACAACTACTAAGTCCTTTTTCTTGTTACGTAGCATAGCATGCTCATCAAATTTAACATCTCTGCTAATTATAAATTGGGGTGACTTAGCTTCTACACACCACAAACGAAACCCTTTCACCCTAGTCTTGAATCCTACAAATAAACATTTTATTTCCCTTGGTTTAAGCTTACCATCATTCACGTGAGCATATGCAAGAAAACTGGAAACTTTTAAAACAGAATGATCAGTAGGAGTACCACTTCAGTCGATGGAGACACGATTAACCACTTCAGCCCATAAGTCCTTTGAAATCCATGCATTAAAGAGCATGCAACATGCTTCCTCCACAAGTTTTTCGTTCATCCGTCATGCAACTTCATTTTGTTATGGTGTTTTCCTCACAGTGTGGTGTCTTGAAATGCCATTTCCTATAGAACTCATTAAACTGACCTCCACATAATTCCAAACCATTATCAGTTCTGTAGCATTTGATCGACTTGCCCGCTTGCTTCTCAATACAAGCTTTCCACTTCAGAAAGGTTGGAATTCATTTTTGTGCTTCAGAAAATTCACCCAAACTCTTCTTGAATAATCATCAATAAATGACAAGAAGTACCGAGAACAACCTTTCGATTGAACAGTAGCAGGACCCCATAAATTCGAGTAGATATAATTTACAGTGCCTTCCGTTCTGCAAATTGTCGTACTGAACTTGACTCTTCGATGCTGCCTATAGACGCTGTGCTCACAAAAGTCAAGCTTCTTAGTCTTTTGGCCATTGAGCAATCCTCGCTTACTCAGAATAGTCATTCCTTTCTTACTTATATCGCCCAATTTCATATGCCATAGACGAGTGGTATCTGAGTCTCAATTTGAAAATGATGAAGAAACTGTAGCATCATCAATAATCGTGCTGCCCTGAAGAAAATAGAGACCCTTTGTCAATTTGCCTTTGAGCAGAACAAGAACACCCTTACTAACTCTCAAAACTGCACCTTCAGCTGAAAACTTGCAGTCTTGCGAGTCAAGAGTTCCCAAAAATACAAGATTTTTTTCCAAATCAGGGACATGTCTAACATCAGTCAAAGTCCTGAAGACGCCATCATGCATCTTAATTTGAACTGTACAAATACGAACCATCTCGCAGTATACACTGTTCTCCATCAATACAACGCCCCCATCTATGGACTGATAAGTGGAAAATCAGTCTTTGTTAGGACCCATGTGGTATGAACAACCTGAATCAAGAAACCAAGAGTTACCAGAGCAATTCTTAGATTCTGATAAAAATAGTACCGCCATTGTTAGAACTGTCTTTTGCAATTCCAGCATAATTACTTGAAGTTGATGCTTTATCAGAAGTCCCTTTCTTATTCTTGAGCTTTGGGCATTCAGACTTCCAGTGCCCCTTCTTGTGGCAATAATGACATTTATCTGATTTGGATCTGGACTTTGATCTAGACTTGGCTCAGTTTTTCATTTGGCCTTTCTCCTTAGTTCTTCCTTATCAGGCCATTGAATGTAATAAAATAAAATAAACACTCCATATTGGATGTAAAGGTTGTGAACAGTGTATCAATTGGTGAATAGAAACTGAGTTTAGACTCCATATTCCTTCATTTGATCTTATTTTCTCTGGTTTGAAGTATGATTTCCACCAAGTTTCTCGACTGAATCTTGCTACAGATTCTACCATAGGCTCCCACGCTATAGACTAAAATATTTTTCGTTATTTGTATGCTCCTTGACTTTTTTGTTATGTTTTTACGTCTGGCAACTAATTGGTCATAAGTATACAAAAAAAAAAAAAAAAAAAAAAATAATAATAATAATAATAATAATAAACAAACAAATACAAAAACAAGAAACAAAAGACTAAAAGAGAGATAGGGCAAATTTGACGAGTTCGATATCATGGATAAAGCTTACAAAAAGATATTGTCACATATATTTCAACTTATTTTGGAAGCAATAAAAAAAAAATAGTACTGCCTCTAATTAGCTTTGTCTTCTTTGTATCACTTTGATTTCTAATTTAAGAACTCCACGGCACAAATTATTGTTCAGATTAGTACAGTTAACTTGTCATATGTATTGATTCTCTAAATTTTAATCTCGTGTTTCAGGGAGAAAACAAAACGGATAGTAGTTAACGATCCCCAACCGCCCTTTGCTACTTTCTGACTGTCAAACTCTTCAAAGAACAACCAGTTCATCAGTTGAGGTATACATACTATCATTTCGGGTTGTCAAATTCAAGATCAGCTTTAGCTTTGCTCTTATAGAATGAATCTGCCTTTCTAAATTGCATTGTTATTTGATATGTGCACTTCTTGAAACCTGATGTAACTCCTCATTTTTAAATTAGTTATTGTCCATCACGGCGTCAATTATATAATGATCAAATATTTTCTTGTTTGCAGGACAACTACTTACTCAATGGACAGTATTGTAGTTGCATTTGTTGGATTTCTGAAATGCATTTCACCTTCAATTGCTGAACGTTGGAAACATCATAGAGGCCTTAAAGAAAATATGAATATGCTCAACCAAAGAAGGGAAGAATTAAACAGCCGAAAGCGAGATATAAAGTTAAAGAAGGAAACAGAGCTCGTACCAGGAAAAACGACTTTGAAGAATGAAGTTCAACTCTGGTTGGAAAGGGTGAGACAGGTTAATAATGACATAAACAGCATCGAAGAAAACTTTAAGGCCATAAAATACTTCTCTCGTGCTGGTCTAGGGAGAAGAGTTGTTGAGAAGATACGGGAGGTTAAGGAGCTTCATGAAAATGGTGAATTTTCCAATGGCTTGGTGATTTCACTTCGGCAACAAATAGGAGAGACATTGCCAGCAAGACTTCTCGGGGGAGAAACTATGTCTAAAAGAAACCTGAAAAAAATTTGGGCGTGTTTATTAGATGATGAAGTTCGAAAAATTGGAGTCTATGGCATGGGCGGAATTGGTAAAACAACTGTCATGAAACATGTCAATAATGGTCTTCTCAAAAGGAAAGATAAGTTTGGTGGTGTAATTTGGGTAACTGCATCCAAGGCCACTACTGTTATCAAGTTACAAGATGCTATTGCAAGCAAGCTCAATCTGGATATCTCCCAATATAATGATGAAGAAACAAGGGCAGCAAAGTTGTTTGCTGAACTTAGCCAAAACGAAAAATATGTGCTTGTCCTTGATGATATCTGGGAGGATTATCGTCTTGAAGATGTAGGAGTCCCCGAGCCTACTTTGCAAAATCGATGCAAGCTGGTCTTGACAACAAGATCACTTGATGTCTGCCATCGTATGAGTTGCAAACCAGTTCAAATGGAGCATCTATCAGAAGAAGAGGCGTTCAACTTATTCTTGAATATAGTTGGTCGTGATGTCTCATCCATCCCTGATCTAAAAGTCATTGTCGAGTTGGTTGTCAAAGAATGTGCTTGTTTGCCTCTCGCAATTGTTACAATAGCAGGAAGTATGATAGGTATCATTGATCCTTATGAGTGGAAAACTACCTTACGAGATCTACAGTCATCTACAAAGGGCCCAGATGAAATATTTGACAAGTTGAAATTTAGTTACGATCGCTTGAAGGATGAAACTCTCAAGGCTTGTCTGCAGTATTGTGCACTCTTTCCTGAGGACTATGAGATAGACAGAGTTATGTTAATAGAATATTTGACCGCTGAAGGAATCATCACGGAGAAAACTAGACGATCAGAAGTTGAAAGGGGCCAGTCGATGTTGAACAAACTTGTCAGAGCTTGCTTATTGGAAGAAACTAGATATCAGGGTTGCATAAAGATGCATGATCTCATAAGGGATATGGTACTTCAAATTGTTAGAGTCAATCCTCGATATTTGGTGGAAGCAGGTATGAGATTGAAATCTGTACCAGACGAAGAAGATTGGAAAATAGATCTTGCAAGAGTTTCGCTGATGGACAACAACATATCCGATATTCCTTCGAGTTTTGAATCACCAAAGTGTCCCACACTTTCAACGCTATTGCTCAAAGAAAACCCCAACTTAAGATGCATTTCAGACAATTTTTTTCTTCATATGGAGGGGCTTACTGTTCTTGATCTATCCTACACTGGAATTAAGAATCTTCCAGAATCGGTCTCTAAGTTGGTCAATCTTATTGCTCTGTTGCTCAGGGGATGTAAAAAGTTGCATCGCGTTCCGTCATTAGCAAAACTCAGGGGTTTGAGGAAGTTGGACTTCTACGATACAAGAATCAATCAAGTTCCTCAAGGTATGGAGATGTTAGTTAGACTGAGATACCTTAACTTTAGCCGGACTCCCTTGGAGTTGCTTCCGGAAGAAATTTTGTGCAGCCTCACTAATTTGCAGTACCTCTCGGTTGTCGGTGAACAAGGACCCCGAATACGCAGAGAGGAATTAGCCAATCTAAAAGGCTAGAGACATTTCACGGCCAATTATATGACATCAACAATTTCAATGCATTTGTCAGATATTTGGAAGAGGGAGTACCAATCAACTACGTGCTTTTGCTTGGATTTTTTTCTACAACTCTTGATCACCTACCAAACACAGATATTGAACACAATAAAGCTGTGCATTTACAGAACTGCAAACTAAGGCAAAGTTTAGCAGAGCTCCCTAAAGACGTTGAGGAGATATACATTCGAAAGTGTGAAGTGAACGGGAAAGTGGAATTCAATAATGCAACTAACTTGAGGATCCTGGTAATTCAAAGATGCAGTGGAATGGAGCATGCTTTTTCTTACGCGTCCAGCAGTACCTTACATATTCTTCAGCGTCTCGAGAAATTAGATCTTGACGGACTGCAGGACTTGCAAGGAGTGATCAGAAGGGAAAGAGGAGTGGCATCCCTACTCCCACCTGGCACCTTCTCCTCTCTTAAAGATTTGAGAATATGCAATTGTGACAAGGTTAAGAAATTGTTCACGCTGACTAACGTGTGGCTCCCAAATCTAGAAGAGGTTATTGTATCTCATTGTGAACAGTTGGTCGATATAATGTCCATGACATCGGACGATGAGGAAGAAGATCAAATTGAGGAAGCGAGAGATCAGCATCGTGCCATCAATGTCATAAACCTCCCGAAACTGAGGAAGTTACACTTGTCGTGGCTACCGGAATTGCAAAGCATACCAGTCATTGCTGATTCCTTGCAGAGTCTTGATATATTTCAATGTCCAAAGTTGAAAAGGATCCCTCTCCTTGATAGAGAATCATGTCCCCGATCTCTTCAATTTGTTTGGATACATCAAGACTTGTGGGTATCATTGGATTGGGATCATCTAAATGCTAAGAATGTCGTCCAGTCACTGATGGTGAAATGTGGAAGCTATCAGATGAACACCAAAGTGAACGTGCATGGCAGGAATCTGGTAATGTCGTTTAAATCTTCAACTACATGTTATATTTTTAATGTGAATTCCTCTTTCTAGACATTTAATTCGAGCAATGGCTCCTAAACTTTCTTCCTGCTCATGAAGTTTTCTCCTTGAATTTATATCTTTAATATATTCAATAATTAGAGACCTATATATATCTTGGTTAGTATGCATGTGAACAGTCTAAATCCCCTTTTTTTAAAGACAAAATAACCAAATAACCACTTTTTTATATATTAACTAACATGACACAAATTCTCCCATGTTGACTAATATAACACAAACTTTAGTTTATTTTAGTTTAATTTTATGTTATATTGATCTAGTATTAATTTTTGGTATCATGTTAGTGCAATGGTCTTCAAATTTTGTGTCACTCATGTACTTTTTTCAATTTTGAATTTGCTTCATATGGGCCTGATTTGTTTTTCCTTCTGTTCCATTATTTTGAATACAGTTTTATTACCGAGTAATATCGAGTTTTATTGTAATACTCTTAGTTTTAGAATTTCATGTTTTCAAGTGCTCCTATTGAGAAAATTTTCTGGATCTGTAACAAGCTGTTTGTTTGGTACCAAATCTTAGTTTCTCATTTTTCTACCAAGAAAAATTCATTGTTCTTGTTTTCAATCTGATAATCTCTTTTTTAATGTAAAATTTGACTATGTCTTCATATTGTATGAATGGAGAGAGAGAATTTGAGCATCAAAGATTACTAGAGCATAATATTTCCTAGACTAACAACAATATTTCCTCAAGTTTTATTTTTATTCCTTGGAGAGATGCTATAGTTGTTGTATATATATGTATATATGTATATATATTTGTGATTGTATTTAAATGCAGTTTCAAGTTTACTAGTTATAATTAAACATGCTCCATATGTAATTGTTTTCTCTTGTATAGTGTAGAAAGTATCCGACCCTTGTATTTAGTTAGATAGTTATTAGATTTCCTTTCTTATTTTCTGTTTATATTTTTCTCTTAATTAGATTTTGTAGTTTCCCGTTTTCTATTTTTAAGGAATTCCTGATTTGTAGGGAATATAGTTTCCTGTTTCTGTGGACTGGTATGCCAGCCATTTTTGTCTATAAATTAGGATGTAAATTATGATTTGTAATTCAATGAGAAAAAGAATTCTTTTCCCGAATTACTACATGGTATCAGAGATTGGTATCTGAACCCTAATCTATCATTCTCATACCTCCTTCTGGCCGCCGTCGACCTCTCCGGCCTCGCCCTAGTCTTCGACGTTAAGACCCGCACACCTCTCCGGAAGCTCCGCTCCCACACTCGCCCAGCCCAGTTCGTCAAGTACCCGATCGCCGACAAGCTCCTTTTGATCTCCGACGGCAACGACACCCTCGTGAGGCCTCCTCCTTCATCGCCATACTCTCATGACAAAATACGGCATGGCCTCACACTCTTCTTCGGAAGTCACTTCCAGATCTGAGCTTAATCCTTCAGTCCCTATCACACCCGATACTTCTTCTTCTCCTATCACATCTCATAAACTTCATGGCCATAATTTTCTTCAATGGTCACAATCTGTTTTTATGTACATCTGCGGTAGAGGAAAAGACGGACATCTCACAGGGGAAATCGTGGCTCCAGAAACGACAGATCCCACATTCCGAGCATGGAAAACTGATGATCACTTGGTTATGTCATGGCTAATAAATTCCATGACCACGGAGGTTGGAGAAAATTTTCTGCTATTTCGAACAGCCAAAGAGATATGGGAGGCTGCACGCGAAACGTATTCCAGCACCGAGAATTCCTCAGAATTGTTTGACATTGAGACCAGATTGTATGATCTACGGCAAGGAGAATTGAGTGTTACTCAATATTTTAACAATCTCACACGCTACTGGCTGCAATTAGACATGTACGAGATTTACTCTTGGAAGAGTCCTGATGACTCTGTCTTGTACAGAAAGATTGTTGAACAAAAAAGGACAATCAGATTTCTTCTTGGCCTCAACAAAGATTTAGACGAAGTCAGGGGGAGAATCATGGGGATTAAACCTCTTCCAACTACTCGGGAGGCTTTTGCAGAGGTCCGTAGAGAGGAGAGCAGGAAAAAACTGATGATGGCAGACAACCACACCACACCCGCTGTTGAAGGATCAGCCTTGTACACTCACAATTCCTCTCAGAACAACACACCCCGGAAAGGACGACCATGGTGTGACCATTGTAGGAAACCCGGTCATGTAAAGGAGAATTGCTGGAAGATATACGGAAAACCTGCAGATTGGAAACCATCCAGTAGGCGAAATGAAAGAGACAACCGTGCACATGCTGCTGCCACAACAGACAACAATGCAGAATTCAGTCCGTTCACCAAGGAACAAATCGAGGCACTGCAGAAAATGATTGGGCATGTTTCCAGCTCTGGACAAGCACCACAATCCCCTGCCGAGCAACCCAACAGTTTTCTCGCACACCAAGGTATCTCACCCTATGCTCTTATTGTCAAAAATAGTGCATCAAAACCTTGGATAGTTGACTCAGGGGCCTCGGATCATATGACTGGAGACATCAACATTTTCAGAAATTACAGTCCATGTACTAGTCACTCTGCAGTCCGAATAGCTGATGGCTCATTCTCACCAGTAGCAGGAACTGGATCAGTTCAATTAACAAAGGATCTCTGCCTTTACTCTGTCCTTTATGTTCCTAAATTAGACTGCAATCTACTCTCCATCAGCAAACTTACTCGTGACTTAAAATGTGTGACTAAATTCTATTCCAACTTTTGTGATTTTCAGGCAGTGGATTCGGGGAAGGTGATTGGCAGTGCTGAGATGCATGGTGGCCTATATTTGCTCAAAGAAAGTACTCTCCTCGGTAGACAAGTTTACCCGTCAAGTTGTATTTCTGTGTCTAGTTCAAATTATGTTTCGGTTAAGAGTCAAGTCATGTTATGGCATTATCGCCTTGGTCATCCTAATTTTGCATACATTGAAAAGTTGTTTCCCCAGTTGTTTATCAATAAAAATTCCAGTTTTTATCAATGTGAAGTTTGTCAGCTTGCAAAACATACTAGACATGTTTATCCCAGTTCACAATACAAACCTTCACAACCATTTTCTGTTATTCACAGTGACATTTGGGGACCCTCACGAGTAAAAAATATAAATGGGGCTCGATGGTTTGTGTCATTTATAGATGATCATACGAGAACAACTTGGACATTTCTTATGAAGGAAAAATCCGAAACAGCCACCATCTTCCAATCCTTTCATTCCATGATTTCTACCCAATTTCAAAGCAACATAAAAGTTCTTAAAACAGATAATGCCAAGGATTATTTTAATTCCATACTTGGTCCTTATCTTTCCAAGCATGGCATCATCCATATAAGTTCTTGTGTTGATACACCTCAGCAAAATGGGGTTGCGAGAGAAAAAACAGACATTTACTTGAGGTAGCCCGATCCATTATGTTCTCTAATTATGTGCCTAAACATTTTTGGGGGGAAGCCATACTCACCGCCACATATCTCATCAATAGGATGCCCAGTCGAGTCCTAAAATTCCAAACTCCCCGTCATGCTCTCATAAAAGCCTATCCACATATCCGCTCCTTTTCTTCTGACTTACCATTGAAGGTTTTTGGTTGTTCTTCCTTTGTTCACATCCACCATCAACACCGCACCAAACTTGATCCCAAGTCTCTCAAATGCATTTTCCTCGGTTACTCCTCTAACAAAAAAGGGTACAAGTGTTACTCTCCCATCACTAGGAAAGTATACAACTCCATGGATGTTTCCTTTTTTGAAGATCAATCTTACTTTCCCAAATCTGAAATTCAGGGGGAGAATTCGAAGGAATATCAGATTTGGGATCTTTTCCCAACTTCGGCAGCTCCAGAAAATTTTCCGTCTTTAGCCCCAACCACTTTCACTCCATCTTCCACTTATCCGACTTCAATCGAAGAACCAGAGCCTATTCCAGAACCTGTCACCGAAACCGAAACTGTCCCTACTGAAACCGTCCCAACTCCGTCTCAACTTGACACTAATAGCCATGAACTTCGTGTCTATACCAGGAGGAGAAGACCTACCGAGCACATAGAGGACACTATGCAGACCAGTGACTGTCAAGCACCGGAACCAAATCCTCCTGCATCCGATAATCATAATGGTATGGAACTCTTATCTCACAACTCTCTTGTGCCATTAGTTGATGACTCTAATCAGCCAATTGCCCACCGGAAAGGTGTCCGAGGGTGTACAAATCATCCAATCGAAAAATATGTAGCTTATGGGAGGTTACTACCATCTTACAGGGCTTTTGTGTCTAATCTTGATAGTGTACAGATTCCTAAATCTATTCAAGAGGCTCTAGAGGTTCCAGCATGGAAGCAAGCGGTTGAGGAAGAAATCCGGGCTCTAGAAAGTAATGACACATGGACTCTTACCAAATTACCGCATGGGAAAAATCCTGTTGGCTGCAAGTGGATATTCACTATCAAGTACAAAGCAGATGGAAGTGTCGAAAGATTCAAAGCCAGACTTGTTGCAAAGGGCTTCACACAGTCATATGGGATAGACTATCAGGAAACCTTTGCACCTGTTGCTAAGCTCAATACTGTTCGGGTTCTACTCTCTCTTGCAGTAAATCAAGATTGGCCTCTATACCAACTTGATGTTAAAAACGCTTTCTTGAATGGGGATCTTGAAGAAGAAGTCTACATGTCTATACCTCCTGGCTTGGAGAATAGTTCAAACAGCAAATTTGTATGTAAACTGAAGAAATCCTTATATGGCTTGAAACAATCTCCTCGTGCTTGGTTTGACAGGTTTGCCAAAACTGTGATTAAGAATGGATACAATCAGTGTCAAGCTGATCATACACTGTTTGTTAAATCCAATTCTGTAGGCAAGATAGCCATTCTCATAGTATATGTAGATGATATCATTTTAACAGGTGATGATTCTGAGGAAATTAGTAGACTCAAGAAGATGCTTGCAACAGAATTCGAGATCAAGGATCTCGGGACTCTCAGATACTTTCTGGGAATGGAAGTAGCTCGGTCTAAAGAGGGAATTGTGATATCCCAAAGAAAGTACATCTTAGACTTGTTACGAGAAACTGGCCTTCTTGGGTGTAAACCTGCGGACACACCTATGGATTTCAACAAAAAGCCAAACAGAGATGAAGAAAGTAGTCCTGTTGACAAGGGAAGATATCAAAGACTTGTGGGCAAGCTTATCTACCTATCACACACAAGACCTGACATTGCATACTCAGTCAGTGTAGTGAGCCAGCACATGAATAATCCGAGTGAGGTCCATTTGGAAGCAGTAAATAGAATTCTGAGATATCTGAAGATGACTCCTGGACTTGGTTTGCTCTTCAAAAAATCTGGAAACCGTGAAGTTGAAATGTATACTGATGCTAGTTGGGCAGGAGAACTGACTGATAGAAGGTCAACTACTGGTTACTGTTCATATGTCTGGGGAAATCTTGTCACTTGGAGGAGCAAGAAGCAAGCTGTCGTTTCTCGGAGTAGTGCAGAATCAGAATATCGAGCTCTTGCACTAGGAATATGTGAAGGAATGTGGCTTCAAAGGCTATTAAGGGAACTTAAGGTTGAGATTAAGGACGCAGTTAAGATGTTCTGTGATAGTCAAGCAGCTATTAGCATAGCCAAAAATCCTGTGCATCATGACAGAACAAAACACATTGAGATTGATCGACATTTCATCTCTGAGAAGGTCAACAATGGAACTGTGCAGCTAAGCTATGTCTCAACAAAATGTCAGATTGCTGACATTCTCACCAAAGCCTTGCCAAGGGTCAGCTTCGATGAACTGAATTCCAAGCTTGGTTTGTATAACATATACAACCCAGCTTGAGGGGGAGTGTAGAAAGTATCCGACCCTTGTATTTAGTTAGATAGTTATTAGATTTCCTTTCTTATTTTCTGTTTATATTTTTCTCTTAATTAGATTTTGTAGTTTCCCGTTTTCTATTTTTAAGGAATTCCTGATTTGTAGGGAATATAGTTTCCTGTTTCTGTGGACTGGTATGCCAGCCATTTTTGTCTATAAATTAGGATGTAAATTATGATTTGTAATTCAATGAGAAAAAGAATTCTTTTCCCGAATTACTACATATAGGATATCAAACCTTGTCAGACAATTTTAGAAGTTTCAGTGTCCAGCAAAGAACAAGAAGGCAGCAGCAGTTGAGTTTACCAATAAAAGATTATCATGACGGGTCTATCATCAAAGATTTGAGTATTGGATGAACCTCTTGAGAATCATAAAGATGAAGGCAGGATTCCTATCAACCTAGTACTCCATGTAGAGTGCTTGGGACCATGCATTATTACCATTAATACATTTGGAAGGACTAGAATGACTCACTCCTCATGGAATGGTAGGGTCTTCCTGTAAGACCTTAAGTAAACATTATTTTCAGTGTTTAAGGAGCCCTTTCAATAATGCACAGGGAGGATATGCTAATGCTGATCTCCCCATTTGCCAACTTTTTTTCAAGCAAAAAATATTTTTTATAAAAAATTAGTTTTTGATTTTGTAACGCCCCAACTTTTAATTAACCATAAATTACTAACCTAACATTAGAAATTAACGTAGAAGATGTGATAATAATATATTTAGGTATTTCTAATATTAGTTGAGTTATTTTTCACAGGTGAACGCGACGAGAACTTGATGTGTAAAAACAAGTTCATGACAGTTAATGAAAAGATTTATGCAATATATGTTTTAATATGATGATTTGATGAATGGTGATATGATTATGATGTGATGTGCTTTATATTGTAACATATGGAATTAAGTATATAAGGAAAATTAAAAGTTTTCCTTAATTTTTTCTTTTTCAACAAAAGACCTATTTTACATGATGTTCATTTACAGCTCAATTATGAACCTCTGAATGTCCAATTATTTCTCTAATTCAGATAATTTTATAGTGATTTTCATAAGCTTTCCAATGCATACTCATTTGCACAAATCTGATATCGGAGTAAGAAGTTAGAACCAATATACTATCTGGATAACTTCTAGTCACCAATCAGTTTACTGTGTATGAATATTGGTGCGAAAATTCTAGAAGTTGACAACTTTTTCCTTTTTCCTCCCGCACATTTTCACACCCTAATGACAGTCATTCCCCACTTATTAAGAGACAAATATACAAAAAACTAAATCCCAATTAATACCAAATTAAGCTCCTTAATTTTATAAGTATGATAAGTCAACATAATTATTTTCAACTCTTGCTCTCTCCCTCTTTCTTAAGCTATTCTCCTTCTCTCTCTCTCCCTTTCATTCTCTCACGTTCAAGATTACAATAAGAAAACTCCATTGAATATCCACCAAAACCTAACCTCTTAATCCCTTGTTATTTATTAATTCTTGGAGCATGAAATAAAAGATTTGTCTATGTATGATTTCTTCCTTCTTTCATATGTGTTTTGGGATTTCATGAGGGACGAATTGAGTAATTTCTTGTTGGTCGAAGGATGATAAGAGGGGATGGCATGAACGTGTATTTGAGTGGGGTTGTATAAATGATTGATGATGTTTTATCATTTAAAAATGTGTTTGATTTTTATTGATAGAATGGTTTTGTTGATTAGAGAATTTTGGAGTTAACTTTTTCATCTCTTGATTCATGATTTTGTAGGAGTGGTTGTGACGTTCTAGAAATTCATAAACTTGATTTCATGAATTATCATTATGGATTTCCTTCATTAATATACTTCTAATGAATTATTTTAATGAATATCAAATTTCAAGATCATGAATGATTTTATATGTATCATTAGTATGATGCTGTCAATGATCTAACAAAGTTAAGTTTCTCTATTTAAATGAGAAATTATAGATACATAGAAAATGAGTCAAATGGCATAAATTTATATAAAAAATTTATACAAAAAATTTATTATGTCATATTAAAGGGATAAATGTAAATTTTTAGAAAGGCAGTAGGTTAATTTGATGACCTTAGTATTTATTTTGGTCATATCAATATTTAAGTATTAAGGGTATGATTGGAAAAATAAATTTGTCACATAGATAGGAAATAAATGGTTAAGATTGATTAGGAGTAAATCCAAAGGTGGAAGATTGATCAAAAATTGGGATTAGATTAGAAATCAATGGTATAGATTTCATGTGAAATGATTCTAGGCAAATAAATGGTCAAGTTTTGGATATCATGTGACCAATGGTAGGTTAGGTTAAGGATTAGTGTGGTGGATGATCAAATGGGTGAGATCAAATATAATAACCCTTGATCAATGGATAGAAAATTGGAAAAAAAAAAAAAAAAAAAAAAAAAAAAAAAAAAGAAAAAAAGGAAGAATAAGAGGGAGAATCGGATATTGCTAGTCAAAAAGCAAGAAGATATTTGAATTAAGGTGAAAGTGATGTGTTGTGCACGCATGCAAACACAAGTAAGAATTGATATGATTAATTTAAGTTAAAACGACAAAAAAACTACTTGAAAATGACCTAGAGGTACAAGTTGAAGGGGACCATTTGTCTTCATTTTTTACAACAAAATAGTCTATTAATATACCATTTGTCTTCAAAGTAAAATAATAATAATAATAATAATAATTTCTAAGAAAAGACAACTCAAGATATAATACTCCATGGTGATCCAATCAAATTATTCAGAAAATGCAGGTGGCAAAATAGATGGAATACACCGACTACAAGCTGTGCCGCAAATTAAAGTCTATTAATATAGCTTTTTTATGCATTTCCTTTCATTATCTCATTCATTTTGTTAAACTAGTTATTACAAATTACTAGCTTTTTGGTAGTTTGCGAGCGTTACTAAAAGCTCATTCTAGTTAATGGAGACGAGTTTCATTTACAATATTTTGACACCAGCCTGCTTGTTTGATTTTCAATAAAAAAAAAAAAAATTTCATTTTTATTTTCCCTCTTTATCAGTTTTATTTTTTTTTTAAGTAAATAACGAAGAGTTCAACTAATAACAAGTAAAGGCGTACTTTTTTTTTTTTTTTTTGGCTTTATTTTTCAAATTATATTTAGAAAGAAAGAAGAAAGTAGCATTTTTACAACAAACAATTAAACTAATTATCAGTATATTTTGAAAATATTTGTTGTAAAGAATAAATTTATTAGATAAATAATTTATTTACTAAATTGATTATTTATAATGAATGGTTATTTATTACTTTAAATATTTAAAACCTTATTTCCCAAACATATTAATGATTAGTGGACCAGTATTGGGCCAGTTGGGCAATAAGCTGGCTAGGACTTGTTAGTCTTGTGTAAGCCTAGCCCACTTCCTTATGTGGGTTGGCCGGACCTATCCTGGATTTCCCTCTAAACTTGTAAGGGTCAGATCGGCTACCGTTTTCATACATCTCAAGTCGACTAATTAGCATTCACTAAATACACATCTCACACTTACCCCTACCTTTGTTTTATCAGTAAAAACGAAGAGGAGAATAACAATCACCTATTCAAAAATCAATGAATGGAAATCAAATAACCGAAAGGAAAGAAAATCACCAAAAACAAAAACAAAATGAGATTATTCTTATATCAAAATGCTCACAACAACAAGATGAGCGAAAAGTTCTATTAATAATGTTATAATCCATTTTGCATATTATTTTCAAATATATTTTAAATTTTTACACTATCTTCTATATTACAGTTTATTTCCAATTCGCATTTCAAAAGAACTTAGTATTAAAAATATCTGAAGATCTAACAACATGTGCTCACATACACACCAAATCATAGGAGTGAGAATGGCAAGAAAGATTCTACACTAGAAGCTCGATATTTATTTTTCGAAAGCAATGTCAAAAATGTTATTTTAAACCAATGAATCAATAAATATAATACCAGGAGTTAGTGATATTTTAGTTTGTTCATGGAGGAGCTTTTAAACTTACGAATCATGGTATGTAGTAATTTATATGACATCCTTAATTCTTCTGATGAGTTAATTAATTCGTGAGTTTATATAATAATAATAATTCGTGCATATAAGTGTTAAATTCAGTTTTCTTTTTTGAAAATCAAACAGCTTCAAATGAAATTAAGAAGCGTAAAAAACTATACAAAGGAATGTGAAAAACCTTGCAAAAGTGGTTTACGTGGAAGAAATCGGACTTAAAAAGAAATTAGTATTATTATTCGTTTTCTTTTATGGAAAGTTGCTGAGAATCTTATTCTTCAGAAACGTCCTTCAAAAGCTAAATAGGTAGGAAAGATGCTGAAATTTGCTTTAGGAACCTGCAAAAGAAAAGGCAAAAAACAAAAGAAAAAGTATTGAAAGGATATTAAAGATATGCCCGTTTGGCCCAATTTTTATATTCAATTAAGTAAAAAGAGAAGCACAAACTATAATTTTTCGGTAAGTGTTTGAAATTGATATTTTGGGGAGGTCTACAATGAAATCTCCCCACTTTACCCTATCAATAGGGTAAACAAATTTGGACTGCTGGATTAAAATCAAAAGGCTGGTGCGTGTGTGTCCTACGGTTGCTAAAATGAGTCTTGCAGCCCTTGAATTTTTAAAAAAAAAAAAAGAAAAAAAAAAAAGGCTCTTCACAAGTTTCCTAGTGAAAAAGAAGAAGAAGAAAAAGGAAAGATGTTCCGGTGGATCTCGATGGGCGATGGCGGCCGTTCGACAACACACTTCAGCCACCAGCCTGAATTTGAGAGTCATGTATGGATAGCATCGCCCTTCTCTAAAAGTTAATGGAGAATCCATACAATCACTCATTTCAAATTTGAAATCCATAACCCAGATCGGATTTGCATTAAATAAAAAAAAAATTTATTAAAAAAAAAATTGTTAATCTTCATGCCACCAGAGAGGGCGGGGCTGGTGGCCTCTCTCTCTGGCGGTCATATTGTGACGACCCGCCTTGCACAGGCCGTCACTTGACTTAACTTACTTGAACTTAAACTTGTTTTATCCCATTGCCATATCATGAAAATAGTGGGGATTTTTTTTTTCTTTCTTTTATATATATATAGCGGAAGCATTATACTTAGAAATTATTTACATACACTCATACGTAAATAAAATAACTGTCTGTTTTCTCAAAATAGATATATTAATGAAATCTTTCTGAGTTACGAACCCCAACCCGTTCATCATTTCACAGCCACCGGCTTCACCCTCCACCATGCAGTTAATTCAAAACAGGCTGTTTACCTACAGCATAAACTTCAAACAATGAGCGAAAGCTCAGCAAGTACAACTCCTATACCGCTAACCAATTACATGAAACATACATAACCTTTTACATGACATCTTAAACATGAATGCATAAACATGGCATCATATCATCGATTTCTTCATCTTAAACATGACATTCTATCGTGAAATGCATGAACCGTTTATGTCCAGTTATGCTTGCTTTCTTGTATCACACTTTATCTTGTTGATTTTTTTTACTTGTGGGCCCGTTAACTTGATGTGCACGTACCCGGCGCGCAGCTTGAGGAGATTACCCAAGCTTTCGACCCGATCGTCATCAGGGGGCACGACACTGGCTCTTGTGGCCTTTTCTCAAACGTTCTGTTTGTATGTCTTTCTTGACATCTTTCCTCTTGATAGATTAGTGAGCATACTTATATGATGTCTCCTAATCTCATGTTCTATCAATGCATGGACATGCGTATTTTTTTCATGTAAGCATAATAACAATACTTGAAACATACTTTTAAAGCATGACATTAGCATTTGAAACATTCATCATACAGTAAGCATATTGCAACCATCGAGCAAATCATCAAATAACACTTAAACAGTGTAAAGCAACATGTTTGGTAAACATACAACTCTAGCCTATGCTGTAGGCGGCGTTGTACTTAACTTGTCTTCGTTGTTCGCGTGATCGAATTTCCTTTCCCGAGCACACTCGCAGGTCACCTCCTGCCCATGGATGTTAACACGTGAGGTCTCTATTCTAAGATCGTTTAATGTCGGATTAAACCAATATATATATATTTCGGTTATAAGTCCCTCTACTAACACACGTGAAGGGGTCACACGGCGTAACCCACAACGGAATTATTAATTAAGGGTTCATGTAGAGAATCATAATCTTAACTTAAACCTCAATCCGCAAGGTTAAATCTGGGCTTGGGCAAGGCCCTAGTAACTCGGAATAATTTTCCGGCTACTAACGCAGTATCTTATACATTTTAATCTTGAAAACCTTGAACTTGTTTAAAAATATCATTTTCTTGTTTATTTAAGTAAGTTTGGTGAATAACACCCAAACTTATCTTGAAAATTACAAAACACTTGAAAATATTTCTATAAAATATTTGGGGATCGAAAACCGCCTTTGGAACGGTTTTCGGGTTTGAAAATGATGTTTGAAAGTTAGAAAAACGTTTTTCCTAGTCATTGGTCTAGAAAATCCCGTGCATGAGATTTTGCTCACTGCACGGATTTTGTTTGAAAATTCATAACTTAAAATCTAAAACGAATTTGGAAACACTTTCTTCACGAAAGTTGTAGCTAACAAAAATATCTAAAACTTTCATGTTTTGAACATTTTCTGATTCTGGCTCAGTTGATACCAGTTTTTGTTTGAACACATGTGAATCGTTGGAACTTGGTCACCCTGACCAGTTCTCGGTTTTTATTAAAAACAAAGGCCATTGGAGCCTTATTTTTGAAATCTCTCCACAGCGTCCCCTAGGAAACACCCTAACGAACAACTTTCGTGTTTTAAGTTTTTACCCATTCGGCCTCTAAGGACCTGTAAATTCCACTTTTCCGAGCTGCCGGGTGTTGGACCCGAGAGCAGTTTTGGTGTTAGTCCAAATTTTACGTCCCTATGCGTCGCTCTAGCTCGACCGCCTAATGCGGGACCTACTAACACATGCACGTCCTCTAACGTCCCTCATACACATAATATTTTAAATCCCGTGTTTTCGGATTCGACTCAAGGCCGAGACCCCTTGGTCCACGGTTTTGAGAGAGAAACATACATACAACATAGTTCAACCATAACATCATACAAACCCTAAAACATGCATCTAGAAAGTTGATAAACATATTAGGGACATAAAACCCTTAAATAGAAACCCTAGCATGCATCTCTAGCACACAAAAATCATAGAGCAAATCTCCAACCAAACATGCAAAATAATCACCTCAAAAACCTAAATCAAGCATAAAATATAACCTAAGCTATTTAGGGCTAAAACCGAAAATTATGAGCTTAAGCTCTTACAACTTTTTGGCTTGAAATACACGGTAAAACCCTTGAGAAAATGAACCAAAAATTTGAACCAAGAACTAGGGTAAAGTTCGGATTTTTACATCAAAAATCCGGGGTGTCGCTAGCTTGATCCTAGTCGAAATCTAGCCTCCAAAGTGCACGGTTTGGACCTCAAAAATGGTCACAAAAATTTGTTAACTTCCTCCCCTAACCAACCTTGGCAAAAGAGAAGAAAATACCCAAAAATCTTACCTTAAAATCCGTGGATCTCCTTAAGCATCAACTCACCAAAATGGTTGGTTTTTCTTGGCTCTAGATCACACCCTCACTCAACCCTTGATTCTAGCCAAACCCGAAAATTTTTTTCTTGGATTTTCTCAGCTCCCAAACACTCGGCAAGATGGGAAAGAGAGGGGAAATTTTTTTTTGAACAATCTCTTCTTTGAACTCACAAGAAAACCGAAGGCTTTAGGGGGTTTTCTCACAATTTTTGGCTTGAACTTTCTTGATCTCTCTCTCTCTCTCTCTCTTCTCTCTCTCTTCTTCGGATTTCTTGGAGGGGAAATGCCAATGGTATGGCTGATAATGGGTTAAGGGCTTCTGTCTTTTTGGGGTTTGAAATCCCTAGGAATAGTGTCTCTAGCTAGGGGAAATTCTAGCTTTCTTTTCCAAGGTAAATTTGCTTCCAATCTTGGTATTTGGTCCTCAACTTTTTGCAAGCCATTGCCCAAGGGGCTTGAGTGGCCGGCCATGAGGGGGAGAGAAGTGGGGAGTGGTTGACAACTCATAGATGAGGTGTCACATGCCCATTGGTCCAAGTGTGTGAAGGGTTATGTCCTAACTTAGCTTAATTGTGATGTAATTAAGCTTAATGGCTTGTTTGATTCAATCTTTTTGAAAAATTGTGTAATTTCAACACATTGCAATAAATTTTAATACTGAGTTGTTTAAATACCCAGTATCGAAAATTACATTGCATTTAAAATTTCGATCTGTGAAAAACTCGATCGGAAAAATTTTTCTCTTATTTTTCCGAATCCTTTCGCCCTGAACTCTAACTTAGTATGCTTGATTTTTCTAAGGTGATTTTAATTCTATTCAAACTCATCTTGATCAAGAAATGAGTTTTTAGCATTAATTTCACTTGTACTGCGATCTTAAAATTCTTGTTTGACGTTTTCGACCGTTTTAGTCTAACTGACTTATTGGTCAACGTCGACTTGTCTTGAAATGTGCAAATACGACCTCCTTTCACTCACAAAGGTCTTTTGCGAGTTCATGCAATTTGCTTTTGAGTCTTAATAAATCTTAAGAACTCGTGTCACAAAATTAAGTTCTAAAATGAACTTCCTCATGAAATACCGATTACCGTAAATATTTACACGAAATTTCTATAAAATATGAACCGAAGAAATTCGGGTGTTACAATCTACCCCCCTTAAAATTTTTCGTCCTCGAAAATCAGAACAATTCGGGGTAGTTTCTTCTCATGTCGCTCTCGACTTCCCATGTCGCTTCTTCAACCGCATGATTCTTCCACAAAACCTTGACCATAGGAATCGTTCGGTTCCTCAGGACCTTATCTTCCCTATCGAGGATTCTGACAGGCTTCTCCTCGTAAGTCATATCGGTCTGAACCTCTACCGGCTCCTGATGAAGTATGTGGAAAGGGTCCGATATATACTTCTTGAGCATCGAAACGTGGAAAACGTCGTGCATCGATGCTAGCTCTGGCGGTAAAGCGAGTCTGTATGCGACCTTTCCAACCCTTTCCAGGATCTCAAACGGTCCTGTGTAGCGCGGGCTTAACTTTCCCTTCTTACCGAACCTCATTACTCCCTTCATTGGAGAAATCTTTATGAAGACTGCGTCCCCAACTTGAAATTCCAAAGGTCTGCGACGCTTATCAGCGTAACTCTTCTGACGACTGAAAGCCATGTCGAGCCTTTGTTTGATTTTCTGGATATCCTCGGAGGTCTTTTTGATGAAGTCTGTCTTCTGTAGCTGCTTCTGGCCGACTTCTTGCCAATTAATTGGCGATCTGCACTTTCTCCCATACAACGCTTCGAATGGTGCCATGTCAATCGAAGAGTGATAGCTGTTGTTGTACGAGAATTCGATTAACGGAAGCTTCTGATCCCAATTTCCTTTGAAGTCCAAGACATACGATCGCAGCATATCTTCAAGCGTCTGGATAGTTCTCTCCGATTGACCATCGGTTTGGGGGTGAAATGCAGTATCGAACTTCAATCTCGACCCCATTGCCATATGAACGCTGGTCAAGAAACGCGAAGTAAAACGCCCATCGCGGTCGGATATGATCGATCTTGGCACTCCGTGCAGCTTGACGACTTGATTTACGTAGAGTTCGGCCAATTTTTCTACTGAAAAGGTGGCTTTGATGGCGATAAAATGGGCTGATTTGGTCAATCTGTCGACAATGACCCAAATCGTATCATTCCCACTTGTCGTCCTTGGCAATCCTACTACGAAATCCATCGTAATTTGCTCTCATTTCCATTCTGGGAGTTCAATTTTTTGTAGTTCGCCTCCGAGATGTCGTTGCTCTGCCTTAACTTTCTGACAAGTTAAGCAAGTCGACACGAATTCTGCCACGTCATTCTTCATGTTGGGCCACCAGTACGTCTCCTTGAGGTCCTTGTACATCTTGGTAGCTCCTGGATGTACAGAATATGGCGTCTGGTGTGCCTCTTTTAGGATTTGTTCCTTTAAATCCTTCACTTTTGGAACCCAAATCCGTCTCTTGAAGTGGATTATTCCATCTGCAGAAGTCGTAAAATCCTTGCCGTCCTGATCAGCAAATCGCGCCTTCCTCAACGATGAATCTTCTCCCTGATGTGCCTTGATTCTGTCCAGCAAATCGGAGTGAAGAGTCAGTGAATCCAATCTCCCGGTG
Organism: Ficus carica; assembly: GCA_009761775.1. Taxonomy (NCBI): domain Eukaryota; kingdom Viridiplantae; phylum Streptophyta; class Magnoliopsida; order Rosales; family Moraceae; genus Ficus; species Ficus carica. The sequence continues at coordinate 63,965 of VYVB01000459.1, read as the reverse complement.
ATTATTTCCAGTTGATAATTACTGATCTCTTTCTGCAACGCCTTGGGAAGTGCTTCAATGGACATCAGTGTGCCTACTGATCTCCTACTCAGCGCATCGGCTACCCTGTTGGCCTTTCCAGGGTGGTAAAGGATCTCGCAGTCGTAATCCTTTACTAACTCCAGCCATCTTCTTTGCCTCATATTGAGCTCCTTCTGAGTAAAAATATACTTGAGGCTCTGATGATCTGTGTAGATCTCGCACTTGTTTCCATACAGATAATGTCTCAATATCTTAAGTGCGAAGACCACCGCTGCTAGCTCCAAATCGTGCGTAGGATAATTCTGTTCATGATTCTTCAGCTGTCTTGATGCATAAGCTACTACCTTTCCGTCCTGCATTAGAACTGCTCCTAACCCAGTCTTAGAAGCGTCGCTGTAGATTACGAAATTTCCCGCATCAACATTAGGAATGATGAGCACCGGGGCACTTGTCAGCTTTTTCTTCAACTTCTGGAAGTTTTTCTCGCACCTTGGAGTCCATTCGTACTTTTTGTCCTTCCTGGTGAGGGCCGTGAGGGGTGCTGCTATCCTGGAGAATCCCTCTACGAAGCGTCGATAGTATCCAGCGAGCCCTAGGAAGCTTCTTATCTCGGTAACGTTCCTGGGGGTCGGCCATGAGCTAACCGCTTCAATCTTCGCTGGATCTACGGAAACTCCCTCTTTTGATACTACATGCCCCAAAAAGTGAACCTTCTCCAGTCAAAATTCACACTTCGTGAATTTGGCGTATAGCTGATGTCGCCTCAACATTTCCATTACCAGCCTGAGGTGCTGTTCGTGCTCCTCTTTGGATCTCGAGTAGATCAAAATGTCGTCGATGAAAACGATGACGAATTTGTCCAAGTATTCCTTGAAAATTCGGTTCATGAGATCCATGAATGCAGCTGGGGCGTTCGTCAATCCGAATGGCATTACTAAAAACTCGTACTGCCCATATAGTGTCCTGAAAGCTGTTTTGAACACATCCGACTCCTTGATTCGAAGTTGATGATAACCTGATCGCAAGTCCACTTTGGAGAACACTTCTGCTCCTCTAAGCTGGTCGAACAAATCGTCGATCCTGGGCAGTGGGTACTTGTTCTTGATCGTCAGCTTGTTCAATTCTCTGTAGTCGATGCACATGCGCAACGATCCGTCCTTCTTTTTCACGAACAGGATAGGTGCTCCCCATGGAGAGTGGCTTGGTCGGATGAATCCTCTGTCGAGTAACTCCTGCAACTGTACTTGGAGTTCTCTTAGCTCGACCGGTGCCATTCTGTACGGCGCCTTTGACACTGGTGCAGCTCCGGGTAGCAACTCGATCTCGAAGGAAATCTCACGCTCCGGTGGAAGTCCGGGTAGATCCTGTGGAAAGATGTCCAGATATTCCCTAATAATAGGAACTCCTTCCGGTGTCAATTCTTCTTCTTGCTCCTTGTCCACCAAATTAGCCAAATATCCTTGGCATCCATTGGCTAACATTTTCCAGGCTTTCATTGTGGAGATGAGCTTTGTGGTGGAACGTCGGGACTGTCCTTGAAAACTGAAATCCTCATCGTCGCAGGGGCTGAACGTGACGTTACACTTTCGGCAGTCGATCTTTGCGTTGTGACGGCCTAAGAAGTCCATCCCCAAGATCACATCGAAATCGTGTAGCCTGATTGCGATGAGATCTGCGAGTAATTCTCTGCCATTGATCCTAATAGGAACATTTTGGATCCAAAAGTTGGACCTCAAAACTTCTCCCCATGGCAAAGATGCTGAAAAGGTCTGCTCTACTCTACTCCCGACTCTGCCTAACTTCTGAGCAAACTCCATCGATATGAACGAGTGGGTAGCGCCAGAATCAAATAGGGCAATTACATCATAGGTGGCGATAGAAAGCTGACCTGTCACCACGTTGGAGGTGCCCGCTTCTGCATCTCCCCTTGTATAAGTGTAGATCCTGGCCTGTGGCTCGGGTGCCTCCAATCTACCCTGGGCAATCGATGGACCTTCGAGTGTAGCCTGGACTGCATGTAATTGCTGGTGTTGGGGGTTTCTGTTCGGATAGGGCTGGTACTGCTGCTGTGTATTCTGAGGACAGCTTCTCGCGTAGTGCCCTTCCTTGCCGCAGACATAGCAAGTGTTGGTCCCCTGACGGCAGACACCCGGATGCTTCTTACCACACTTGTTGCACTGAGGGTAACTATTCTTGTTCCTCTCGTTGCCTTGGTTGTTTCTCTTCTGGGGGAAATTTCTCTGCTGTCCCTGGTTGTTGAAATTCCCCTTCCGCTTGTTCTTTCCGGGTTGTCGGGGACCTTGTGCATTGGGGTTGCTGGCCTGGGCTTGTGGCTTAGCTTCCGTGGATTGACGGGATTGGTTCGTCTTGGCTAGAGCTTTCTCTTCTTTCTTGGACTGGTAAAATTGGGCTCTGGCCTCCTTATCCCTGTTGATCCAATACTCGGCTCTCAGGGCTCTCTCAATATAGTCCGACACTGTTACAGGGGGACTGTTTCCGGCGCTCACTTGGCGGGCAATATCCGTGTGGAACATCTTCATCATCAACCGCACTTTCTCAGTTTCACTGGTAATTAAGTTCGGGCACAACCGGGCCAATTGCTCAAACTTCTTGATAGCTTCCATCACTGTCATGGAGCCTTGAGTGAAGCTGGTGAGTTCGTCCTGCTGAGCAGCCAGGACTTCTTTGTTGTAGTACATAGCCCTGAACTCGTCCACGAAGTCTCGCCAGGACATAGTCAGCACATTTCTTCTCATCTGCACTGTTATCCACCAGTGCCTCGCGTCCTTTTTCAGCGCAAAGGATGCATAGAGTACTTTCTCTTGCTCGGTCAGGCACATAAAGTCCAGAATGACTTGCATGTCGATCAGCCAGTTGTCGGCTGCAATCGGATCAATTCGCCCCTCGAACTCGGGCGCCTTCATCCTTCTGAACCTTTCATACAGAAGATCCTCTCTCACTGGCTGTGGCTGCATCTGTACTGTAACACCCGAATTTCTTCGGTTCATATTTTTTTTAGAAATTTCGTGTAAATATTTACCGTAATCGGTATTTCATGAGGAAGTTCGTTTTAGAACTTAATTTTGTGTCACGAGTTCTTAAGATTTATTAAGACTCAAAAACAAATTGCATGAACTCGCAAAAGACCTTTATGAGTGAAAGGAGGTCGTATTTGCACATTTCAAGACAAGTCGACGTTGACCAATAAGTCAGTTAGACCAAAACGGTCGAAAACGTCAAACAAGAATTTTATGATCGCAGTACAAGTGAAATTACTGCTAAAAACTCATTTCTTGATCAAGATGAGTTTGAATAGAATTAAAATCACCTTAGAAAAATCAAGCATACTAAGCTAGAGTTCAGGGCGAAAGGATTCGGAAAAATAAGAGAATAAAATTTTTCCGATCGAGTTTTTCACAGATCGAAATTTTAAATGCAAGGTAATTTTTGATACTGGGTATTTAAGCACCCCAGTATTAAAATTTATTGCAATGTGTTGAAATTACACAATTTTTCAAAAAGATTGAACCAAACAAGCCATTAAGCTTAATTACATCACAATTAAGCTAAGTTAGGACATAACCCTTCACACACTTGGACCAATGAGCATGTGACACCTCATCTATGAGTTGTCAACCACTCCCCACTTCTCTCCCCCTCATGGCCGGCCACTCAAGCCCCCTTTGGGCAATGGCTTGCAAAAGTTGAGGACCAAATACCAAGATTGGAAGCAAATTTACCTTGGAAAAGAAAGCTAGGATTTCCCCTAGCTAGAGGCACTATTTCTAGGGATTTCAAACCCCAAAAAGACAGCAGCCCTTAACCCATTATCAGCCATACCATTGGCATTTCCCCTCCAAGAAATCCGAAGAAGAGAGAGAGAAGAGAGAGAGAGAGAGATCAAGAAAGTTCAAGCCAAAAATTGTGAGAAAACCCCCTAAAGCCTTTGGTTTTCTTGTGAGTTCAAAGAAGAGATTGTTCAAAAAAAATTTCCCCTCTCTTTCCCATCTTGCCGAGTGTTTGGGAGCTGAGAAAATCCAAGAAAAAAATTTTCGGGTTTGGCTAGAATCAAGGGTTGAGTGAGGGTGTGATCTAGAGCCAAGAAAAACCAACCATTTTGGTGAGTTGATGCTTAAGGAGATCCACGGATTTTAAGGTAAGATTTTTGGGCATTTTCTTCTCTTTTGCCAAGGTTGGTTGGGGGAGGAAGTTAACAATTTTTGTGACCATTTTTGAGGTCCAAACCGTGCACCTTGGAGGCTAAATTTCGACTAGGATCAAGCTAGTGACACCCCGGATTTTTAAGGTAAAAATCCGAACTTTACCACAGTTTTTGGTTCAAATTTTTGGTTAATTTTCTCAAGGGTTTTACCATGTATTTCAAGCACAAAAATTTGTAAGAGCTTAAGCTCATAATTTTCGGTTTTAGCCCTAAATAGCTTAGGTTATATTTTATGCTTGATTTAGGTTTTTGAGGTGATTATTTTGCATGTTTGGTTGGAGTTTTGCTCTATGATTTTTGTGTGCTAGAGATGCATGCTAGGGTTTCTATTTAAGGGTTTTATGTCCCTAATATGTTTATCAAATTCTAGATGCATGTTCTAGGGTTTGTATGATGTTATGGTTGAGTTATGTTGTATGTATGTTTATCTCTCAAAACCGTGGACCAAGGGGTCTCGGCCTTGAGTCGAATCTGAAAACACGGGATTTAAAATTTTATGTGTATGAGGGACGTTAGAGGACGTGCATGTGTTAGTAGGTCCCGCATTGGGCGGTCGAGCTAGAGCGACGCATAGGGACGTAAAATTTGGACTAAAACCATAACTGCTCTCGGGTCCAACACCCGGCAGCTCGGAAAAGTGGAATTTACAGGTCCTTAGAGGCCGAATGAGTAAAAACTTAAAACACGAAAGTTGTTCCTTAGGGTGTTTCCTAGGGGACAACGTAGACAGATTTCAAAAATAAGGCTCCAATGGCCTTTGTTTTTAAGAAAAACCGAGAACTGGTCAGGGTGACCAAGTTCCAACTATTCACATGTGTTCAAACAAAAACTGGTATCAATTGAGCCAGAATCAGAAAATATTCAAAACTTGAAAGTTTTAGATCTTTTTGTTAGCTACAACTTTTGTGAAGAAAGTGTTTCCAAATTCATTTTATATTTTAAGTTATGAATTTTTAAACAAAAGCCGTGCAGTGAGCAAAATCTCATGCACGGGATTGTCTAGACCAATGATTAGGAAAAACGTTTTTCTAACTTTCAAACATCATTTTCAAACCCGAAAACCGTTCCAAAGGCGGTTTTCGATCCCCAAATGTTTTATAGAAATATTTTCAAGTGTTTTGTAATTTTCAAGACAAGTTTGGGTGTTATTCACCAAACTTACTTAAATAAACAAGAAAATGATATTTTTAAACAAGTTCAAGGTTTTCAAGATTAAAATGAGTAAGATACTGCGTTAGTAGCCGGAAAATTATTCCGAGTTACTAGGGCCTTGCCCAAGCCCAGAGTTAACCTTGCGGATTAAGGTTTAAGTTAAGATTATGATTCTCTACATGAACCCTTAATTAATATTCCGTTGTGGGTTACGCCGTGTAACCCCTTCATATGTGATAGTAGAGGGACATATAACCAAAATATATATATATTGGTTTAATCCGACGTTAAACGATCCTAGAATAGAGACCTTACGTGTAAACGTCCATGGGCAGGAGGTGACCTGCGAGCGTGCTCGGGAACGGAAATTCGATCACGCGAACAACGAAGACAAGGTAAGTACAACGCCGCCTACAGCATAGGCTATAGTTGTATGTTTACCTAACATGTTTGCTTTACACTGTTTAAGTGTTATTTGATGATTTGCTCGATGGTTGCAATATGCTTACTGTATGATGAATGTTTCAAATGCTAATGTCATGCTTTAAAAGTATGTTTCAAGTATTGTTATTATGCTTACATGAAAAAGTACGCATGTCCATGCATTGATAGAACATGAGATTAGGAGACATCATATAAGTATGCTCACTAATCTATCAAGAGGAAAGATGTCAAGAAAGACATACAAACAGAACGTTTGAGAAAAGGCCACAAGAGCCAGTGTCGTGCCCCCTGATGACGATCGGGTCGAAAGCTTGGGTAATCTCCTCAAGCTGCGCGCCGGGTACGTGCACATCAAGTTCACGGGCCCACAAGTAAAATCAACAAGATAAAGTGTGATACAAGAAAACAAGCATAACTGGACATAAACGGTTCATGCATTTCAGGATAGAATGTCATGTTTAATATGAAGAAATCGATGATATGATGCCATGTTTATGCTTTCATGTTTAAGATGTCATGTAAAAGGTTATGTATGTTTCATTTAATTGGTTCGCGGTTTAGGAGTTGTACTTGCTGAGCTTTCGCTCATTGTTTGAAGTTTATGCTGTAGGTAAACAGCCTGTTTTGAATTAACTGCATGGTGGAGGGTGAAGCCGGTGGCTGTGAAATGATGAACGGGTTGGGGTTCGCAACTCAGAAGGATCTTATTAATATATCTATTTTGATAAAACAGACAGTTATTTTATTTGCGTATGAGTGTATGTAAATATTTTCTAAGTATAATGCTTCCGCTATTTTAAAAAAAAAAAAATCCCCACTATTTTCATGATTAAAAATGGGATAAAAAAAGTTTAAGTTCAAGTAAGTTAAGTCAAGTGATGGCCTGTGCAAGGCGGGTCGTCACATGTACTTCAGCCGGGGCTACTGGAACCTCAGCGTTCCGCGGAATTTCCTGCCTGACCTCTGGTTGGGCTACCGGAGGAATATTCGGCACATGGGGTGCTACGGGAGGAATGGGTTCCACTGGCGGCACTGCCGGAGGAACTGGCTGTGCCGGTGGTGGAACCTCTTGGACTCTGGGTCCCTGATTCTGCTGAGCTAGCTGCTCCCGAATAAGAGTCATCTCTTGTTGCTGCTCTTGCAGCTGGCGTTGTATATTTGCAAGTATGGCGGTCAAATCCTGTGCTGGAGGATTTACCGGCATTGTTCTCCTCGGACGTACCATTTTGTAACTTCTATAACAAGAAAAGATATTAATTACATCTCTTCTTTCATATAATTATTATCATTACATCATAAAACATCACAACATGCATGTAACATCATAATATACTTGTATCTTGCCATAGCTCAAAGGCAGATATTTAATGACATATTTACTTGTAAAAAGAAACTCGTAAAGAGAAATAAAAATATCATTTGATTTCATTTAACTCGTGTCTGTACGGTCTCTTTGTACATAATCAAAATACAAGGCTTTTCAAAATACATGATTCCCTCGGCATTTTTCAAAAAGGTGCCGGGTACTGATATATATACATATTTTCAAAAATACTTGTCACTTTACCAAAAATACACATGGTTAAAACAACAAGATGGAAGTGATCTAACACTTTCCATCATACATAAGGTACATCCTAACGTCCGAATGTACATAACAAAAAATAAATAAAATTCTAGTACAAAAGAAAGAGGGTACAAAACAAAACGACCCTAATCTAACGGATGACCTCGATCTCAAGCGCGGATATATCAGAATCCGTGTCGTCCCCTAAATCGTCTTCCCAGTCCCTGTCATCTGGAACGATGTAATGTGGCTCGTCCTCGAGGGGAAACTCTTCGGGATCCTCCTCGTTGTCCGGGATCTCCTCGGGATCTTCCATGTCTTCATCGTCGTCCTCCTCATCTTCATCATCACTGGATACGATGATGAGTGGATTCTGGGCGTGCTCCATCTCATCCTCAAGTGGTCCGACCTCATACTGAGGATCTTCGTCCTCGCCGGCAAGCGGCCCCACCTCATACTGTGGCTCGGGCTCATCAGCATCATCGACTGGGGGCTGCTCAGGGTTCGCTGGAGCATCATTCCCAGCGTCTTGAGCAATGATCACTGCCGCTAAGATATCGTCGAGGGTCCCAGCGACGGTCGAGTGGAGGGTAGGCTGCGGAACATACTGTCTGATGTGAGGCGGCGTTCCGTTTACTAGGAGAGTCACTGCCTCCAACTGGGGCTCTGGAAGATCCTGGGGTACATGGGGATGCATCATCTCCTCAAACCTCCACCAGTAGTGGCTCATCGTCTCGCCCGGGTATGCGTGCCAGGCCTGGGATAACACCTGGTACCGTGTATGACGCATATCACGGTAAATATCCGGATCTCTAGCAGGTGCACCCTCATCTCTGGGTGGGAGTGGTCCGTAGCACTCTAACATCACTGCACGAAACTGCGCCCAGGTGCGACTAGGCACCTGACGCTCACCAATGTCGATCCACCATAGCCGCGCATCTCCGTAAAGACATTTAGCAGCGAGCATGATTTCCAGATAGTCCGGGATGTGACACATCAAGAATGTTTGCTCCATATCGTGGAGCCACGCCTCGACGTGCACTGTACGCTTCGTGCTGTCAAAGGATAGGGGGTGTGCGCGGAAGAAAACCGTAACGGAGTCTCTATCCTCTTCGGTCATCATGGGGTCCATCGTACCGTATCTAACACGCAATACTTAACTATAAGCATACATATATAAAACATAAAGTAAATCTAAACTTACATATGGTGGCGGCGATGGCAGGCAGACCGTGAAATGATGTCGCAGGGAACCCGCTCTGATACCAATCTGTGACGACCCGCCTTGCACAGGCCGTCACTTGACTTAACTTACTTGAACTTAAACTTGTTTTATCCCATTGCCATATCATGAAAATAATGGGGATTTTTTTTTCTTTCTTTTATATATATATAGCGAAAGCATTATACTTAGAAATTATTTACATACACTCATACGTAAATAAAATAACTGTCTGTTTTCTCAAAATAGATATATTAATGAAATCTTTCTGAGTTGCGAACCCCAACCCGTTCATCAATTCACAGCCACTGGCTTCACCCTCCACCATGCAGTTAATTCAAAACAGGCTGTTTACCTACAGCATAAACTTCAAACAATGAGCGAAAGCTCAGCAAGTACAACTCCTATACCACTAACCAATTACATGAAACATACATAACCTTTTACATGACATCTTAAACATGAATGCATAAACATGGCATCATATCATCGATTTCTTCATCTTAAACATGACATTCTATCGTGAAATGCATGAACCGTTTATGTCCAGTTATGCTTGTTTTCTTGTATCACACTTTATCTTGTTGATTTTACTTGTGGGCCCGTGAACTTGATGTGCACGTACCCGGCGCGCAGCTTGAGGAGATTACCCAAGCTTTCGACCCGATCGTCATCAGGGGGCACGACACTGGCTCTTGTGGCCTTTTCTCAAACGTTCTGTTTGTATGTCTTTCTTGACATCTTTCCTCTTGATAGATTAGTGAGCATACTTATATGATGTCTCCTAATCTCATGTTCTATCAATGCATGGACATGCGTATTTTTTTCATGTAAGCATAATAACAATACTTGAAACATACTTTTAAAGCATGGCATTAGCATTTGAAACATTCATCATACAGTAAGCATATTGCAACCATCGAGCAAATCATCAAATAACACTTAAACAGTGTAAAGCAACATGTTAGGTAAACATACAACTCTAGCCTATGCTGTAGGCGGCGTTGTACTTACCTTGTCTTCGTTGTTCGCGTGATCGAATTTCCTTTCCCGAGTACGCTCGCAGGTCACCTCCTGCCCATGGATGTTAACACGTGAGGTCTCTATTCTAAGATCGTTTAATGTCGGATTAAACCAACATATATATATTTTTCGGTTATAAGTCCCTCTACTAACACACGTGAAGGGGTCACACGGCGTAACCCACAACGGAATTATTAATTAAGGGTTCATGTAGAGAATCATAATCTTAACTTAAACCTCAATCCGCAAGGTTAAATCTGGGCTTGGGCAAGGCCCTAGTAACTCGGAATAATTTTCCGGCTACTAACGCAGTATCTTATACATTTTAATCTTGAAAACCTTGAACTTGTTTAAAAATATCATTTTCTTGTTTATTTAAGTAAGTTTGGTGAATAACACCCAAACTTATCTTGAAAATTACAAAACACTTGAAAATATTTCTATAAAACATTTGGGGATCGAAAACCGTCTTTGGAACGGTTTTCGGGTTTGAAAATGATGTTTGAAAGTTAGAAAAACGTTTTTCCTAGTCATTGGTCTAGAAAATCCCGTGCATGAGATTTTGCTCACTGCACGGCTTTTGTTTGAAAATTCATAACTTAAAATCTAAAACGAATTTGGAAATGCTTTCTTCACAAAAGTTGTAGCTAACAAAAATATCTAAAACTTTTATGTTTTGAACATTTTCTGATTCTGGCTCAGTTGATACCAGTTTTTGTTTGAACACATGTGAATCGTTGGAACTTGGTCACCCTGACCAGTTCTCGGTTTTTATCAAAAACAAAGGCCATTGGAGCCTTATTTTTGAAATCTCTCCGCGCAGTCCCCTAGGAAACACCCTAACGAACAACTTTCGTGTTTTAAGTTTTTATCCATTCGGCCTCTAAGGACCTGTAAATTCCACTTTTCCGAGCTGCCGGGTGTTGGACCCGAGAGCAGTTTTGGTGTTAGTCCAAATTTTACGTCCCTATGCATCGCTCTAGCTCGACCGCCCAATGCGAGACCTACTAACACATGCACGTCCTCTAACGTCCCTCATACACATAATATTTTAAATCCCGTGTTTTCGGATTCGACTCAAGGCCGAGACCCCTTGGTCCACGGTTTTGAGAGAGAAACATACATACAACATAGTTCAACCATAACATCATACAAACCCTAAAACATGCATCTAGAAAGTTGATAAACATATTAGGGACATAAAACCCTTAAATAGAAACCCTAGCATGCATCTCTAGCACACAAAAATCATAGAGCAAATCTCCAACCAAACATGCAAAATAATCACCTCAAAAACCTAAATCAAGCATAAAATATAACCTAAGCTATTTAGGGCTAAAACCGAAAATTATGAGCTTAAGCTCTTACAACTTTTTGGCTTGAAATACACGGTAAAACCCTTGAGAAAATGAACCAAAAATTTGAACCAAGAACTAGGGTAAAGTTCGGATTTTTACCTCAAAAATCCGGGGTGTCGCTAGCTTGATCCTAGTCGAAATCTAGCCTCCAAAGTGCACGGTTTGGACCTCAAAAATGGTCACAAAAATTTGTTAACTTCCTCCCCTAACCAACCTTGGCAAAAGAGAAGAAAATACCCAAAAATCTTACCTTAAAATCCGTGGATCTCCTTAAGCATCAACTCACCAAAAATGGTTGGTTTTTCTTGGCTCTAGATCACACCCTCACTCAACCCTTGATTCTAGCCAAACCCGAAAATTTTTTTCTTGGATTTTCTCAGCTCCCAAACACTCGGCAAGATGGGAAAGAGAGGGGAAAATTTTTTTTGAACAATCTCGTTTTTGAACTCACAAGAAAACCGAAGGCTTTAGGGGGTTTTCTCACAATTTTTGGCTTGAACTTTCTTGATCTCTCTCTATCTCTCTCTTCTCTCTCTCTTCTTCGGATTTCTTGGAGGGGAAATGCCAATGGTATGGCTGATAATGGGTTAAGGGCTGCTGTCTTTTTGGGGTTTGAAATCCCTAGGAATAGTGTTTCTAGCTAGGGGAAATCCTAGCTTTCTTTTCCAAGGTAAATTTGCTTCCAATCTTGGTATTTGGTCCTCAACTTTTTGCAAGCCATTGCCCAAGGGGCTTGAGTGGCCGGCCATGAGGGGGAGAGAAGTGGGGAGTGGTTGACAACTCATAGATGAGGTGTCACATGCCCATTGGTCCAAGTGTGTGAAGGGTTATGTCCTAACTTAGCTTAATTGTGATGTAATTAAGCTTAATGGCTTGTTTGGTTCAATCTTTTTGAAAAATTGTGTAATTTCAACACATTGCAATAAATTTTAATACTGAGTTGTTTAAATACCCAGTATCGAAAATTACATTGCATTTAAAATTTCAATCTGTGAAAAACTCGATTGGAAAAAATTTTTCTCTTATTTTTCCGAATCCTTTCGCCCTGAACTCTAACTTAGTATGCTTGATTTTTCTAAGGTGATTTTAATTCTATTCAAACTCATCTTGATCAAGAAATGAGTTTTTAGCAGTAATTTCACTTGTACTGCGATCTTAAAATTCTTGTTTGACGTTTTCGACCGTTTTGGTCTAACTGACTTATTGGTCAACGTCGACTTGTCTTGAAATGTGCAAATACGACCTCCTTTCACTCACAAAGGTCTTTTGCGAGTTCATGCAATTTGCTTTTGAGTCTTAATAAATCTTAAGAACTCGTGTCACAAAATTAAGTTCTAAAACGAACTTTCTCATGAAATACCGATTACGGTAAATATTTACACGAAATTTCTATAAAATATGAACCGAAGAAATTCGGGTGTTACACATATCTTCATCATACAAGATTTAGCTTTACCACAAAGTTAAATTTAAACGCCTAAAACGGAAGAAAGTGAGATAAAACGATTTAGAACTTTTCAATAAGAAATACCATCTAATTCACACAATGTTGATTGTAAGAACATATATTTCACAATGGAATGGGTACAATTAACTATCTTCGTAAGTAAAGGAACCAAAAAGTAAAATTGCAAAATCCCAACCCACAATGGGTTCTTAGAGAAGAAAGATAATCAGAAAATATACAAAGAGCCATATCAAAAGGCTCCTTCAACCTCTTGTAAAAAATTAAGCAGCATTTCTAATGACGCCAGAGGGCCTTTATTTGAGAGTATCGTCCGAGTACGTGGAACCTGTTGCTGCACCCTCCATAGAACCTTTTAATCCTATGCTTTAATTCTTATCTTTTTACTGTATTCTCGTGGCTCCCATTCCTAATCTAGCCACACATAGTCATCAGATCTTACTTCATCAATGGGGTAAGACTACAAAAAAAAAAAAAAAAGAAGTTATAATAAAGTGTAAATAAAATTAGCCCTTTTAATAAGCATTAAAAAAGTTATAACAAGTTTGTAATATTTTACTAAAATTATGATATAAGTTTCAGAATTTGTTTGAAAAAGTTTACATTTGTGTACCGTCATAGTATGTTTAATACACAAATTAATACACTTTCTCCTACAAAACTTAATTTTGATCTTAAAATACCCAAATTACCCTTAAAAAGAAAGACTACAATTATGTATCAATTATAATGTTATCCCATGTATTTTGTTTATTTAAAGCATATAATGTATTTTAAAATTTTACAATTTTATACTATTAGATTATATTTAGCACATAAATCTATACACTTTGCGATCAATGCTTAATATTTACATTTAAAATACCCAAAACGGGACAAGAGAAATTTAACTTTATAATTTAAGTCAGAATTTCTTTGATTTTTTTAATTTTTAAATTCAAGGATTTTGGGTATTTTAAATGTAAAAATTAAGTGTTGATCCATAAAATAGATAGATATATGTATTAAACATAATCTAATAATATAATAATGTGAAGTTTTAAAATACATTGTATACTTTTTAAATAAAAACAAAACGGATGGTATAAAAATGTAAATAATACATAATTGTAATCCTTTTTTTAAGGATAATGTGGACATTTTAAGGTCAACATTAGTTGTTAACTGAGAAAGAATATAAATTTATATATTAAACGTAATTTGATTTAAACATAGAGTGTATTTTCTAAATAAAAATAAATTATAGGATACAACCCCTTTTTAAATCATGTTTTGTATAGCTCTTACTAAAATTTTTTTTTATAATTAAAACTCTTCAAATAAATCATATAAAGACTTTCAAAATTAAATTTGAAACAAAAAAAGCTAAAATGAGCTTTCAAGAAACTCTACCAAACATATTGGTTATGCATTGAACTATACTGACAAATATATCTTTACTCTGAAGACAATTTTTGACTGGATTATGTGCCAATCACCGATCAGTATTTTGCCACGTGGAGGACCCACAGATGGTAATGTCGACAGCTTTATATATATATATAAATTTTCTTTGCGCATGCTTAAAGCGTTTACAGAACAATGTAGAGTTGGAATTTATTCGTCAGCGTACGGGCGGCTTGAATTTAGAAAAGATGTTTGGCTATTTGTGCTTTTAACATATCTATATGAAAAAAGAAAAGAAATAATAAATATAAAGAATATATGGGTAAATGAATTTTTTTTTTTTTTTTCTTTCTTTTAAGAAGCAACTGTGGTCGAATTTTTTGAAGACGTGTACAAATAAAAACATGGCGGTGAGAATGTGTTGGGTTGCATCAAATTTGAGCCCACTAATATTCTTCTTCTTCAGAACAGAACAAAAAAGGTGTTGACTTTTAGAACAAAGATTGTGTTGACTTATCTATCTCTAATTTCTACCAAGAATTTGTTTCGGGCTTTTGCCCTGCCTAAATTAATTTTGAAATGAAGTAGCAGCTAAATCCATTATTAGTAGGTTCATAGCACTTTCTATTTAATTGTAATATTTAGAAAATTATTTCATGGTTCAAAGAGTTAGGGGGAAAAAAAGGAGATCCCAGATCAAAATTAAAACCTTTGTTACACATACAAATCTTAAAAACTATGTTTGGTAGGGTTGAAAAGGGAGAGAAATTATAAGGATTTTGGAGAAAAAAGGGAAGAGTTATTTGTTGGAGAGGAAAATAAGAAGTAAGAAAGTTGTAAATCCATCAAATACGGCTTCTTTATTTTACGTTACATTTTGGACATATTTTTCATTGTTACGGATTATTCGTGCATCAGAGTAATGATCTAGTTGAAGTTAAATTGCATTGAGATTAGTTTGTAAATAGTTTCAGTCCATATGGTATGTAATCATTAATAAAGGGATGTTATTTTTAATGTAAATGTAATATGTTTATTATTTTTGTTCTGAATCATTTTGTGAAAATTGGGCTTTCTAATAGATAATACACGGGATAAGTCAAGCGAAAAAAACTATAAAACTACAATAAATATATATATATATATATATATTTTAAACAAGTTGTATTTCCACGACAGTCTTTTAGAAAACCATTGAGCAAGAAAAAAAAGCCCAAGGACATTTCAAAAAAAAAAAAAAAGAAGAAGCGTACACTTAAATGATATAAATTTAAATATCATTGCATCGACATGACATAAAAAATTAACACTAAACTAACAAAACACAAAATTAAACTAAACTTATAATTAAAATTTATATCATATTGATCAAAAATAAGAAATTTGGATTATGTTAATCAATAGATGAAAAAAAGACATTTTGAAATTGTTTGGAGAATCACTAAAGGGTAAAAGTGTGCGCATATTTTATTTCAATTTATTTATAAAAAAAAAAAAAAGATTTTGTAAGAATTATCAGGCGAAAGCCGTTCCCATTACCAAGTGGATTTCCGAGCCCACAAAGTAATGTTGTAGCAAGTAGTTGACAAGATTTTCTTTCAAAAATAAAATTAAAAAAAAATTAAAAAAAAAAAAAGAACTTGACAAGATTTGCCAATAGATCTCACAGAATTGATGGGCTAAAAATGGCCGACACAACTAAATGCAAATTGTTCTTCTTGACGAACAATTATTTTGCCTGAGTTTCAGTTTTCTTCAAGCCGAAGATAAGCGCTGAGCAAATTGCAATATTCTTTTGTTTTCTTCATTCTCGACTTCGTTTCTGATAAGGTGGTTTGCTTAAGTCGTTCTTTCGAGTGCCAGTTTGTCTGCCCAGGTATGTTAATCAATTACTCGTCTCGTTAACATCTTCAAATATATATACACACACAAACACACACATATATGCATATATAGATATATAGCCTGTTTTTTCAAATGCTGCAAATATATTTGTTTTCTTTCTTCATGAACCTTTTTTTGTTGAAAAGCTATGGATTGTCAACTTAGTGACTTAAATATTAGCCTTAAAATGACCGTTGCAATTACGAAAAAATGATTTGAGGTATATTTACGTATAGATTTAGAGAGCGAACAACTAGCATCAGAATAATCTAGCATGTCTCAATCGGATTATCACCTGTTAAGATCAATCATCCTCTCCCAAGTTTGTGACACTAAACATAAATAAATTTGCAAATGCATCAGAACATGGCCCTAAGGCTCATATTTTTTTCGAGACGCCAATTAAGGAAAAACTGTAAAAAAAAAATTGCTAAATAATTTTTTTGGTTGATTAATCTCTGAATTTTAATTTTAATTTTAATTTTTTGGAAAAAAAAAAAAAAAACTAGAATTACCACAGAGATTTTCATAAATATGTTTTTCCCCTCAGTTTTTTGAAAAGTCCAATTTATCCCTCAGTACAAAAAGAAAAAAAAATTATTCCACATGTTAGTTTTGGTCAAACCATCCATCTAAATAAAAGAAAATATTGTAAATGACATTTTTACGAAATAAAAGAAGTAAATAGTAAGATTTTAAAATATTTAAAGTGAATATCACGTACTTTTACTGATTATGTGACTTTTATTTTTTGGTAAAATTTTATATAGTTACTTACAAAATTTCACAAAAATTTTACCAGAGAAAAAGATTAAGATGTCTAGCATCATCTCACAAAATTGCAGCTCCAAAATAAAAGTATACAGAGGGATATGCAGTTCGAGATCAAGACTGCCCAGATAGTCATCTTACAGAGATTTCAGTCAACTAATTCATCGAGCACTTGCATACAACGCACTGTAAACAGATATAAACTGAGTAAATCAGACTTAATTAAATGAAACATCATCTAAGCCATAAGCATTCGTTTGGACGATATATTCAATTGCATATTTAGTTCAAATGCAATGATTGTGTATCAATATGCGTCTGGTTAAATAACTATTGGAGTACAAGGATTTGAATGCTTCCTATTTCACAATTATTTAACCCAAACACAAATTCCAAATTTTCGCTTTTTCAGAATCTTTATCACACTTATTTTTTTTCTATCTATGTTTACACTATTCAAATGTTACATTTAACAAAAATCATCCAAATGTATATTTATTTGGATACACACAACTAAAAATTTACATTTGAATTGAATAAATAATTCCGATATAATATGTGATCCAAATAAATGTAAATAGTAACAATTGCACCTTTACATCCATATTGCCCAACCATAAACATGTTTATCCATACATGAATTCATCTCTATCCAGCCCACATGAACAAATCCAAACTCCATGAAAAGCATAGATTTACTCATCTAATTCAAGGAAAACGTCTTACTTTAATTAGTTGCTGTCCAAGGATGGCCTTTAAAATTCAAACTCAAACTTAAAATTTATAAAGGAAAGATGTGGTTTTCTAGGAGGTTCTCCAACTCAAAACATTGGTTTTGGTTTTGTGACTTCTATTTTAGGAGATGAAGAAGAGAAGTCTGAGAGAATATACCTTGTGGTCTCTAAGATGCTATAAAATAGAACTAAGTGGTAGCATATTTGTGGGTTTGAGTTGAGTCATAAGAAGATGGAGGATTTTGATGTATTGGTGGCTCTCTTACAGTGTGTTTGGTAGAAGAGAAAAGTGGAAGACAAGAGAGGAGTGGAGTGATTTGTGAAGGATTTTGACATTTCTGATTATTTGGTAGGAGAGAAAGGAGGAAAGAAGTGATTAGATCATGAAGGACTTCAAATCCTTCCAAACACCCAAATTTTGATTTCTCTTAAATTGGAGAGATTATTGAAGGGATTTCATACCAAACAGTATAAGAGAAAGGACCTCTAACTCATTCTTTATTTATCTCACCTTGGCGATCTACCACTCGCTTCTTCCTATTTTCTCTCCTAATTCCTACCAAGCATACATTAGAGTGTGTTTGGTAGGAGCGAAAATGGAAGAAGAGGGGTGGAGAGATTAATGAAAGGATTTTACCATTCATGATTGTTTGGTAGGAAAGAAAAGAAGAATGAAGATATATTAGGGAAAAGAGAACTCCTAGTCCTTCAAAATACAATTATTTAATTTGAAATCTTCTAATCTGGAAAGATAAATGGAGGGAATGCATAATAAACAATAGAAGAGAAATGACCTTTCCCTCTTTCCCTATTTCCCTTACCTAGGTAACCTACTACTTCCTCCTTCCTACCAAACATACCGTTACACTCCGTTTGGTAAGAAGGAAAGAAAATAAGAAGAAAAAGAAAACCATGATGGAAAGAAAATTGTAAGTAAATAATAGATTTTTATTTTTCCTTTTAACTGTTTGGTATGAGATGATGGAAAGAAAATAATTTTACCTTCTCTTGTTTGATATTGCAAGTAAAACCAAAGGGATGGAGGACTTTCTATTACAAGATTGCTATTTTGCCCTAATATTATCAATCATTTTTTGTTAGAATTTTGATGGACAAAGACAAGTGTGTAATTTTTGCTTCTTTCCACTGTCTCAATATTATCTCTCCCAAAATCCTTACACATTTGGGAAGATAAATTTTGGTGGGACTCACCTTATAATTCTTTCACTTTCTTTTACTTTCCATTTAAAATTTCATCCTAATAAACACTTCAAATTATCAATTTCCATCCTAAAATCCCTCCTTTATTTTCTTTTCTTCTACTTTTCACTCACACAAAAAATAGCATTAGAGTGTAGTAGGTAAGAGAGAAAAGTGGAAGGAGAGTGGTGTAGGGATTAGAAGAAGAATTTTGACATTCATGATTGTTTGGTAGGAGAGAAAAGAAGAAAGAAGTGGGGACTTCAAATCCTTAAAAATATCTCAATTTTGATCTCTCTGAAACTAGAGATACTATTAAGAGGATTACATAACATCATAAGAGAAAGGACATCTCCCTCCTTTTACATTTCCTAGCTTACACGTATCAACACTTAAAAAATACATACATCTACTAGGATATGCTTCAATATTTTCCATATTATCCCCTCCAACAGTCTTAAAAATAAACAACACCAATCTCATAAAAGTTATTTCTAACGAATTAATGCTAAAGAATAACATTAACAGCTATAATAAAATAGCCAAATAATATCAACTACAACAAATCATATAGTTGGCCTTAAACCAAACCATATAATCCACAAGTTTGGACATCCAGCTGTTCACTGCAAATACATATTCCTTGTCGTTTTTTCTTTTTTCTTCTCAATGTCTTCTGGTTTGCTCTTGTTAGTTTTTCAGTCCAACAAAATCGTTGCTTTCGTAATCTTTAGTTATTATCTGGCATTTCGTAGGGACTGGTTTATGGAGCTTGCAGGGCCAATTGTCGAACTTCTGAAATGTGCATCAGCTCCGATATCCAGATGCTGGAAATATCACAGAAGCCTTGAAGAAAACATGCATATACTCAGACAAAGATTGGAGCAACTAAACCGTCGAAAAGAAGACATACAATTAAGGCTTCAAGCAGAGCTCGTGGAAGGGGAAACAACTTTGAGGCATGAAGTTGAATTTTGGTTGCAAAGAGTCGGATTGATTAACATGGAAATAAACAATTTTGAACGAAGAGTCGAACAAGTGAAATTCTGCTGTCGTGCTAGCAGGGGAAAAGATGTCGTTGCGAAGATAGCAGAGGTGGAAGATCTATATGGAAGCGGCGAATTTGCTAATTGTTTGGTCATAACACTTCCACAACGAACAGGAGACATATTGCCGACAACCACCTTAGGGGGACAAACTACAGCTCAAAGAAACATGGAAGAAGTTTGGGAATCTCTGATGGATGAAGAAGTTAGAAAGATCGGAGTCCATGGAATGGCTGGAATTGGGAAAACAACCGTCATGAAACATATCAATAACCGTCTCCTAGGAAAGAGAGATCACAAGTTTGACAATGTGATTTGGGTTACCGCATCACAGGCTTCAAGTGTTGGCAGATTACAGGGTGCAATTGCAAGAAAGTTAGAGATGGATATTTCAAGATACGATGATGAAACGACGAAGGCAGCCAAGTTGTACGATGCATTGAGTCGTAAAAGCAAGTACGTGCTCATCCTTGACGATTTGTGGCAAGTATACCGGTTTGAGGATGTTGGAATCCCCGAGCCTACCCGGGAGAATGGATGCAAGTTGGTATTGACGACACGGGATCTTAAAGTTTGTCATGGTATGGATTGCAGACCAATCCAAATGCGGCTTCTATCAGAAGAAGAAGCACTCAGCTTATTCTTGGATGCAGTTGGCAGCGGTGTTCTATCTGTCCCAAATCTTAGAGAAACACTAAAGCTGGTTGTCAAAGAATGTGACTGTTTACCACTTGCAGTTGTTACGATAGCTGGAAGTTTAAAAGGTGTTGTAGACTATTACGAGTGGAAGATTGCTTTAAAAGATCTAAAGGCATCTGCGAAGAGGAATACAAATGAAATATTTGAGAAGTTGAGATTTAGTTATGATCGCTTAAACGATAATAGTCTACAGGCTTGCCTCCGGTTTTGTGCACTTTATCCTGAAGACTATGAAATTGATAGAGAAGCGTTGATAGGATATTTGATCGACGAAGGAATCATCAAAGAGAGAAATAGGCAGGCGGATTTCGAAAGAGGACGGGCTATGTTGAACAAACTTGTACATGCTTGCTTACTGGAAGATGCAGGAGATGAAGCTGATGAGAAAGATTGCGTGAAGATGCACGATTTGATACGGGACATGGTACTACAAATTACAATAGAGAGTCCTCGATTTTTGGTGGAAGCAGGTGTAGGATTGAAATGTATTCCAGATGAAGAAAATTGGAGAGAGGATCTAGCAAAGGTTTCTTTGATGCACAATGCTATATTAATTATTCCTTCGAGCATTCAACCACCAAAGTGTCCTACACTTTCGACACTATTGCTCAATGGAAACCGCCGTTTAAATAGTATTTCGGATGATTTTTTCTCTCATATGAAGGGGCTAGTTGTTCTCGATCTATCTGATACTTCTATTGAGAAGCTACCCGAATCAGTCTCCGAATTGGTGAATCTCACTGCACTTTTGCTCAGAAAATGTCAGGAGTTGAGGTACGTTCCATGTTTAGCAAAACTCACAGCTTTAAAGAAGTTGGACTTCTTCTTGTCGGGAATAAAGCAAGTACCTCAAGGTATGCAAAAACTAACTAAGCTGAGACACCTCAATCTTGACGAGTGCGAGTTAGAGACGATATCAGATGGCATAGTAAGCAAGCTTTCCAATCTTCAGTACCTTTGTGTTGGTCGACAGTGGGGAGCAAAACTCAGAGGGGAGGAGTTAGCAAATTTGAGAAAGTTAGAAGACCTGTATTGCGTGTTGTATGACATTGATAGTTTTAATGCATACATCAGATCTGTTGAGGACCTGGGAGGACCCGAGTCTCATTACATACTTCAGTTGGGAATTACCGGCGAAGATGGGTGGTGTGTGGTTGGTAAGCAATATGATAAAGCTGTATATTTGACGAACTGCGATATCGGTGAAAGTGTAGCAACGGATAAAGATCAGTGCCCGCTGTCACTCCCTCCGGATGTTGAGATCCTTGCCATTAAAAATTGCCACGCACATGTAAGTAATTTATGTGAACTCACTTCGTTCGAAAATGCAACTAAGTTCAAATCGTGTTGTGTCTATTATTGTCGCGGTTTAGAGCATTTGTTTGCTCATTCATCTAGCATCATTAGTCTTCTTCAAAGCCTCGAGATGCTGGACCTTGAAGGATTGTCGGACTTACGTGCGTTGGTTAAAAAGGAGAGCATAGGATCATCGCTTCTTCCACCCGGTACTTTTTCCTCTCTTAGAGAACTGAGAATATCCCGATGTAACAATATAGAGAGACTTTCCATTGCTTCTCCACTCCCCAATCTCCAAGAGATCAATGTCTTCCGATGTCAACGATTGGTTGAAATAATATCTGCAACATTGGATGATGAAGAAAGAGAAGACCAAAACGAAGAAAAAATTACTCTACCTAAATTGGTGACATTGTCTTCGTTCTTACTACCAAAGTTAGAGAACATGCCAGTGGTTTCTGATTCCTTGCGAAAAGTTACTCTTTGGGGATGTCCAAAGTTGAAAAGGATTCCTTTCCTTGACAGAGAACCATGCCCGCCTTCTCTTCAACGCGTGTGGATCGGCGGAGACATGTGGGGTTCGTTGGAGTGGAATCATACCAATGCGAAGGATACGATCCAGTCGATGATAGCTCAGCGTTGACGAGTTATTGGATGAACTCCAAACTGAATATGGAAACTGGTAATAAGTTTTGCCTTTCAATTTTTTTTGGTTCACCCAATCTTTTCATCTGTTTTGGACTTCTAATTTACTTTATCTCTTGTTGTTCTTTATGTATAGGAGTTTGAATATATAATTATTCTTTTCTACAACAGAGGAAGACATTTCAAGGATAAAAACTGCCTCTACAGATCTACTAGCTCTCATTTGCTATTCTTTAGACGAAAACATTTACCTTCATTTTTGAGAAATATTTGGTCTGTAGTTGTAATAACCGAACTTTTTGATGGACTCGTGATTTCCTTAGATATATAGGAATTTAAGTCTGTACTATGTGTTTATGTGATGTTTCATGGAAATTATAAATATTAATGTGAAATTCATAATTTTATTATCACAATATATTTAAGTACTTATAGTGCAATAATGTTTTATGACAGTTCATCAAATCAAGTAAGAGGTCTTATGGCGAAAAAGACTAAATCATGATTTATGATGTTGTTCTTGTCAATAAATGACCAGAATAGCTTATAACATGGTTAAGGCGACACTACAATTTATTAAGTAGTATTAAAATTATTCTGTGATATACCGTCATTACGGATACAGAATTAAGTATAAGGATTAGGAACATTCTAGAATAGTCTTGAATAATATTTGGAGCAATAAAAATTTGGTGGCAAACAAGTCCTAAGAAAAACCTATATGCTGTCCAGTTATATACAGATAAATTTTGGGCTGCAATTCAACATCATCAGACTGTTGGAAGCTGGGACAATATTTGTATTATCGGGATCATTAAGAAAATGGACTGCCTATTAGGAAGTAAGGCCAAACATGGCATTACTTGGAGGCGAAGTAATTGAAGATAATTACACAATTATTTGATTTATGATAATTGTGGAAAAAAATTAAAGAGATAAGCATGAGATTTTTTTTTGGCTCAAATCCTAAACATGAAAGGTTTATTTGGGGACGAGGAACTCAAAAAAATTGTGTTTCAAGACCAATTATGTAAACCAAGGAAACTTGAAGATAAAATTTAATTATAGGGAAATTTGAAAATTTCACCTGTGAATAGGTGTAAGTAGTGGACATTTGGCCTTTTTGCTATCTTCTCTCCTTTCTCTCTAGTTCTTAGGGGGAAAAAAGAAGATAGAAGAACATAAGTATCCTTGGTAGCCGGATTTTGTGGAGAAGTATATTTCTTGATCCCTTAACTAAAGTTTTAATTAGTTTTGGTTTTGTGGAATTTAAGTATATTTTAAGCTATTGGATGTAAGAGCATAAGCTCATGTTCACTTCTTTTTCTGTTGTATAGCTTCTAATGCTTGATTTATGCTTTGGTTAACTTGATTTGCTAGCTCTAAGCTTAAGTTTAATTTTATGCTTTAAGATTAGTTTTGAAGATTATGTGCATGTGATTATGCTCTTATATGTTCAAGTTTGGTGACTCTATGCATGTTGGCTAAGAGATCAACATAAAAACACAATTTGGTAAATTAGTATGTTATCAATATTGTGTTCTCCGCGTAAGTAGACAAGTTAATGATTAAATTTTAAGAATGAATCAAACACGCTACACAGTGACTTAGGCTCACGACTTAGATCGTTCAAGGTAGTGTGTGTAGGCTTTTAAAATAGAACCAACAAAAAAAAAATGCCAATTTTCGGAATAATTTAGACAGTTTTTTGATAACTCAATCTTGAGCCTTTTAGAAGCCGAATTTGAATAAAGTTATAACTACAAAGTTGTAGAACATAGAAGATCCTAGAGGGTATTATAGACAGTTTTTGAAAAAAGGATCTTAAGGCCTCCGTTTTTATCAGCTTCCAAAACTGATTGATTCAGGAACTGTACACGACCAGAACCTTTCAAGGGGAAAAAATGGGTAAGTTTGAGACAACTTTAAGCTTTAGGCAAAACACAAAAGTTGTAGCTTCCATATGATAAATTTGGTGATGGCCTATTGGGAAATCTTGGGACCGAAAAGGCAATAGTTTTGCGAACCTTACGTTTAAATCCTAGTGGATGCCAAACAAAGTCGGTTGTTTTCCTGTAGGTTTTTCCCCTTGTGAACATCCCAATTCCCAACACAGGAGCTCTAGGGGCCACGGGGTCTTGTTTTCCTGTCAAAATCTGAGGGAGAAAAAAAAAAAAAAAAACTGTGGAAAATTTCAATTTTTTTGCGTCACCCATTAGTGCTTTTAATACTATGTGTTGTTAATAAGGCATCATATGATTTGTTTTATTAAAAATGATAACAAAATCCACTCTATGTTTTACAAAGTACATAAACTTCCGAGAACATTGTGGAAAGGATCCCTCAAAAGAACATATAGATAATTTTCTCATGAGTTACGAGTGTTTTGACTTTTATGCGTAAAAAAATTTTCCAAATTCTCAATCAATTTAAGATAGAACTAAATTTTCAAGACTATGCATGAAAGAAGAAATTTTTGCACATATACATTTAATCAAATTAAAAGAATGTTTTGAAATCAATTTTTAAGATTTTGTGACCCCTCTCAAAAGGAACTATGGTTTTACGAAAATATTTTCAAAGATGTTTAAATTCATTTGAATTTCACAAGTGATTTTTAAACCTTAAATGCATACTATGTATTATAATATACAATTTTAAGTATTGTATCAAGAAATGCTTAATTTAAGAAGTTAAGATATTTTCTAAGTAAATGAGGAATATTCTACGCAAAAGAAATAAAATGTGAAGAATTTTTATGAAAATTAATCAAGCTTGTAGTTATCGACCTAGAGCAAAAATAGGCCGAAATTATTAAAAATCAAGTTAAGTTTTAAAATAGATGACAACTTATTCGACCATCTTCTTATACCAAAGTTACTTAAGAGTATAGTAACATTTTCATGACTTAAGTTAGTAGTGACTAAGAACATAATTAATTATAATGGATATTCTAACTTATGGATTGTTAAGTAATAATGTGGAATAATTCTTACACTCTGTCTGAAAACAGGAATATAACATGTTGCCTTGCCTTTTGGAATGCTAGAACAAGACCGTAGGACAGCTTGTAAGTCCAACCCCACCTATAGCATAGGCAAAAATATTTTTACTGTTTTTATTTTCCAAAAATCATGCATTGATTTATATGACGCATATATGCTTTATGTTTTGATTATTATTATTATTATGACATCATGAAAACATACTTACTAATAATCAATCACATGATAAGAACACGATCAAGTTTTCAAGTAAAAAATAATTAAGATTCAAGTCTTCAAGTATGATCAGATCAAGAACAAGTTTTCAAGTATTAAATCAAGCAAGTTTTCTTGTGTTGTACCAACCTGCCACAAGAGCGGATTTGGTCCATGGTTTGAGTTGGATTGGGCTGGCCACCCCATCCACTTCATGGCTGCATGACACAGTACGTACACCCAAGTTAAATAAGGGGCCAAAAACTATGTTGACATAAGAAAGCATAATTGATTCATACATTCTTTGCTAAGATCATTTTGCGGGTTTAAGAAGTTGTACTTGCCGAGCAAAAGCTCATAACTTATGTTCATGCTATTGGTAAACAACCTACCGGTAATGCTTGATGAGGATTGTGGAGAAATGGTATGGTGGACTATGAAATTTGAGTTAGACACCGCCAAGTATTTTGTAAAATGTATTCGTGTTATTCTATGATAAAATGATGGTACCAGTACTCAGTGCTGGAAACTGCGATTGCTACTGTGGCAGTTAGCATGGTTTTAAAATATGTTAAGATGGTTTAAGAACTCAATACTTAATTAAGATGGCCAAAAACTATGTTGACATAAGAAAGCATAATTGATTTATGCATTCTTTGCTAAGATCATTTTGCGGGTTTAGGAAGTTGTACTTGCCGAGCAAAAGCTCATAACTTATGTTCATGCTATTGGTAAACAACCTACCGGTAATGCTTGATGAGGACTGTGGAGAAATGGTATGGTGGACTATGAAATTTGAGTTAGACACCGCCAAGTATTTTGTAAAATGTATTCGTGTTATTCTATGATAAAATGATGGTACCAGTACTCAGTGCTGGAAACTGCGATTGCTACTGTGGCAGTTAGCATGGTTTTAAAATATGTTAAGATGGTTTAAGAACTCAATACTTAATTAAATGTGTGTGTATATATATATATATATATATAAATGTGAGATTAAGTTAGGTTTTTAAATTTTAATTTTAAAGAAAAAAATATTTTTGTATTTTTACGAAAAATAAGACTAAATTTAAGTATGTTTAAATATTAAGTACGGGCCACGTAAGACGGGTCATCACAGTAATTTACAGATTATGTTGGCAATAATTTGTGACATTGCATTTTACAATATAGTTTAATAATCTAATAATAATGATAATAATAATAATAATAATAATAACATATATAAAAGAACGAATGTTCACTCTCTACACACGTGTACACAGATTTGGTTTTTCATTTTTGGCCTTCTCTCACTTTTGTCCTTTTTTTTTTTTTTTTTTCTATTTTCCTTTTCTTTTGTATTTTGTTTATTTTTTTACAATTTTACCCTTTAAAATCTTTTCCTTAAACTTTTATATATTTTATTTTAATTTGTTTATCTTCTTACATTTTTCTCCTGTAATCTCCTCCTTGAACTACTATCCATTTCATTTTAAAGGTATATCATGAAGTACTTTTTCTACTATCTCGTACTTATGTAATATTATTTTTGTCCAAATACCTTCATTTATATATTTTCCTTACATCATTTAAAATACTATTTTACCAAACATTACTTTTATAACTACTTTTTTTTTCCCTATTTTTCTTATAAATTTATTTCTTTACAAACTTGCCCTTAGATAAAAATCTTTAATTTGTTTCTTATTTGTACCTTGGGTAAATTTCAACATAGTATTTTGGTTTGGTTACTATTCAAATATTTTGGTTTGGTTACTATTCAATTATTTTGTTAACTTATTTTAATCATTTTGTTAACTTTTATTTATTTTATCTCCTTATAAAATCTTTTTTTTTAATTTATCCTTCTATTTTTTTATTGTTTGGTTTATTTTCTTTAAATCTTATATTTTAATTGTCCTATTGAAAAACTCTTTATTTAGATTTATTGATGTTAAGATATTTTTTTCTCAAATATATCTTTATTTAAGTATTTTTTATTATATCAAAACATTTAATAAATTTAACACACATGCATAGCACGTGTTTATAAAACTAGTAAATCTAAAATAGTCATTTACCTCAGATATACGCAACATCACAAATATAAAATCCTACATTTACAAACTATGCTTGATTTTATTCCACATCAGACACGTTGGCAACCTAATAAATATAAGAAATCTCTCCCGTCCGACGACTGTTCCGTCCGGCGGTACATCTCATGTAGGAGACCAGCACAACTCGAGAGAGAGCACGTTATAACCCGCGAGAGAGAGAGATGGATAAACATAGAAAGGAAGAACTTTCCAGTGCCGCAATCCAACAGTGTCGGATAGGAATCTCCTATAAATATATACCACCAAATACGTTTTTTTCTTCTTTCTTACTTTTATTCTGTAATAATCTTTTTTTAAAAAATATATCCTCATTTAAATAATTTTCTTTCATTTCTTAAAATATTATTTTAAGAATGTGACTTTTATAGTTTTATAACTACTTTTTTTTAAACAAATTTATTGAAACTTTTTTCACAAATGCATCTCCATTTAGACATTATTGTTTCTTTCTTGTGTGTGCCTCAGCTAAGTTTTCATATAATTATTTCACTTAATTATTATTTAAATATTTTTTTCATTTATTTTAATATTATCATTTTCTTTCGATTTGTCCCATTAAAAAAAAAACTAATAAATGCAAGACGCACTTGCATGGCACGTGTAACAACCTAGTAACGATTAAAAACAACAATCCCCATAAAGTTTATCCATGCAACATTTGCCTTTAGGTTATTTTTCAACTCCTTTTGAATCATGTGTCTGCCTTTTATAATGAAAATTTTCTTAATTTAAATAGAAAAAATTTCTTTTTATTTTGAGAATAAGATGATGTTTAAATGCGTAAAAATTTTCTTCTTGAAAATAAAAATTTTTTAGAATGAAAAAAAATAATATTATAAATAATACATTATGAGAATATTTTAAAAAGATTAATTTTCTTTTTTAAAAAGATATTGTATAAAATAAATTTATAGATCATATAGTTTTTCTTTTTAAAATGAGATAATGATGAAAAAAATTGAAAAAAATATTTTTTTTTTACAAAAAATTTCTAATTTTCAAAATTAAATAGGTCTTTTAAACATAGGTTTCCCCTTCTCTTTCTGTTATTTTTTTTAATCTCAAAAATTATCCCAGAACCAGACTTAGCAAGTGGGTTGCCTTTATGGCATGCCCACGCGGCTTGACCAAGACTTGCGAATACAAACAAAGAGACAATAATGACATGTCACTGTACGTGGACTTTAAAGACTTCACCTTTTTCACCTAAATTATTAACCTTTATTTTTATCTTTTTCCCTCGTTGACGACTATTTTGCCTGTTTTATGAATTTTAATATTCTATTGTTCAGTTCGATTAGTAAATTTAACTTTAATAAAATTATATTTTATTATCTTTAATTTTTATTTTTTTAATTAATAAAATTTACAATTAATTTTTAAAAAATTAATCAATCTCAATTTAAAAATTTATTTTTAATTAATTTATCAAACAGAGGCGATGTATTCTTGGCTTCATTTCTAAGGTGGATTTCTCTGCTTTTCAACAAGTTATTGCTCTCTGTTTTGGGGGTTTTCTTGCCATATTCGCAAAAATGGTGGAATTCGTCTTGTCGAAGTTGGCAGAGTCCATCGTATCTCTAGCAGTTGAGAGAACCTCCGACCTTCTCACATACGAAGCGGCCTCCTTCGCCGGCGTCCGGGACGACGTCGTGCAACTGCGGTCCGAGCTAACGCGAATGCTGTGCTTCTTGAAGGACGCAGACCGCGTGCAGGAACGGGACGAGCGCGTTCGCAACTGGATCGCCGAAGTCAAAGACGTCGCCTTCTACGCCGAAGACGCTATCGAGATCTTCGTCGTCGAGATCTCCTCTTCTTACTTGAAGCTCTTTCCCCTCCGCCGTCTCCGCAGCGAGATCAGTTCCATCCACGTCAGGATTGACGGTATCTTCAGGAGCACGCAAACGTACGGGATCAGGTTCGTTCCAGCGAGTGATTCCGTCGCCGAGCGGAGGAGGAATCTGCGACGATCGTGGCCAGATGACGACGAGGAAGACGACGTCGTTAGCTTGGAGCACAGCGTTAGGGATTTGAAGGCCAGGTTAATGGCAGATGATGATCATGATTATCCTAATTATCATAATCGCCTTCGCGTGGTCTCCGTCGTCGGAATGGGCGGGTTAGGCAAGACCACTCTGGCAAAAAAAGTGTTCAACGATAGTGATGTGAAGGAGCATTTTGATTGCCGCGCTTGGGTTTTCATATCCCAGCAGTGTGTGCCGCGGGATGTTTTGTCAGAGATCCTGATTCAAGTCGGTTTCGATGAGAAGCAGAGTGTGGAGAAGATGAAAGATGATGAGAATCATCTTCTGATGATGAGAAAGAAAATGGCGGCTTTGACAGGCGAGTTTGAAGAGCGTAGGCTGATTGATTTGATTAAGGATGAATTGAAAGAGAAGCGGTTTCTTGTGGTTCTTGATGATGTTTGGAAGGTTGATGCATGGGATAGTATCAAGAGTGTCTTTTCTAAGGGAAAGAAAGGAAGCAAAGTTCTTCTCACCACGCGCATTAAGGAAGTAGCTTTGTCCGCCGACCCTTATAGCGATCCAATTGAGCCTGCACTTCTGACCTTTGACAAGGGCTGGGAGCTTCTGTGTCGGAGAGCGTTTCCAAGTGATGTTCACGGTGATCGGGGATGTGTATGCCCGCCGGAGTTCGAGAAGTTGGGAAAGGATATGCTGAGGAAATGCGGAGGATTACCTCTCGCGATCGTCGTGCTTGGAGGAATGCTAAGTACAAAGACTTCATTGGAGGGATGGAAAAAAGTGCAAAGGGATGTGAATTCTCATTTGAGTAAACTCAAGTCACAAGAACCATTTGGAGTGGAGGAGATATTGGCTTTGAGCTACTACGATTTGCCTTATTACTTGAAACCATGCTTTCTATACTTGGGATGCTTCCCCGAGGATTGCGAGATACCAAAAAAGAATTTGATCCGGCTTTGGATAGCAGAAGGGTTTGTACCATCGCCAACAGGAGACGATCAGTCGGAAGAGACTATGGAAGACATAGCTGAACAATACTTGGTAGAGCTCGTCGATAGATGCATGGTTCAAGTGGACAAAAGAGACCATACAGGGGTAGGAATCAAAACTTGCCGTATGCACGATCTCATGCGAGACTTCTGCATATACAAGGCAAAAGAGGAGAACTTCTTCAAGATTATTGAGCGGCAGGGGAAGAACATGATTGATGCTGGTTCTTCAAGTCAATACTTGCCGACGACTCATCCACGCAGATTTGCCATTCAGATTGGATGTGATCTTCCTAGGTACGAACAAGTTCATCCTCATATTCGTTCTCTTTTGTTCTTCGCTATTGAAACTCTTCCTATCTTACCTCTTACCAACAAGAATTTTAGACTACTAAGAGTGCTAGAATTCGGGTTCACTCCAAGTTACATTGGGTCAGTTCCAAGACAGATTGGTAATTTGATTCATTTGAGGTACCTAGGGCTTAGAGGTGCTGGACTATCTAAATTGCCAAGTTCTGTGGGCAATCTGCGGAATTTGCACACCCTGGACCTTCGGAATAACAATGGTCTCAAGTTACCATGGACAATATCAAAGTTGACACGTTTGAGACATTTGTTATTGCCAGCAATTTGCAGGCTTGTTGTGCCTAGGAGCTGCGGTTGGCCGGGGAGTCGTTGTGGCCTCGACAACCTGACGAACTTGGATACTTTAAAGTACATAAGCTCAGAGGACCTCATCAGATGTGATGCAGGGAAAAAACTGACAAATATCCGAAACTTGGGAATAAAATTCAAAAGCAAGAAAGACATAGGGGAGATCCTTCCCATCGTCGAGTCGGGGCATCTTAGGACCTTGCGCATGTCTTTGCTCTCTGACGAGGCCTTTCCAAGCATGGAATCGCTTTCCGGTTGTCATCTCCTCTCCAAACTTGTTGTAGAAGGGAAGTTACAAGAAGACATTCGTTCTCGCCACAGTATCCTACACTTCCTGCCAGAAAGTCTGGCCAAATTGGTTTTGATCAGATCCGAGATCAAGCAAGATCCAATGGCCATTCTCGAAAGGTTGCCGAATTTAAGGTTCCTCCAGTTACATAACTCGTACACGGGGTCCAAAATGGTCTGCTCGGCACACGGGTTTCCTAAGCTAGAGACGCTTAAGCTTATTAGCCTATTCGATGGGAAGAGTGGAATGTAAAGGAAAACTCAATGCCAAGTCTCAAGATACTGCATATTGAAGGTATGCGCAAGTTGAGTTTGATTCCGAAAGGGTTGAAATTCGTTACCACTCTCAGGGAACTGAGCATTCGTTTCATGAGTCAGTCATTCGTGGACAGGATTAGAGTGAATGAGGTCGGAATAGAAGGCGAGGACCTTTACAAAGTGAGGCACGTTCCCTCCATCTCCTTCTCGTCGACCTACAACTGATGGATAACAATGGGAAGGTCATGGCTGCTTATGATGCATAACAAGATTCTTTGGCTGATCAACCATGTCCCGGCGCCGCTCCTGCAAATTCCAGAAGACGGAACCTTCTTATGAGTTATGCACTTTTTCTTTCGTTTTTGTAACAAAGTTTCGTTGTAATATTTATTAACGTTAGTAATATTAATTTTATTAATTTAACAAGTTTCTGGTTACTAACTTGATTTTCTTGTGACAGTAGATTTTTAGCATCTACATACATATACATATATATATATATATATATAGGATAAATTGCTAAGATGGTTTTGAGCTCTCTCCGAGTGTGCACATTGGCCCCTAAACTTTTTTTTTTTTTAAAGGTCCCCAAAATCATTAAAAAAAAAAAAAAAAAAGCAAAACATCCTTTTTGTTAAGGACATCTAACAAAACATCACTTTTTCTTTCGTTTTTGATGATTCTTTTGGCGCCGTAACAAGTTTCATAGTAATACTTATTAACCTTAGTAATATTAATTTTATTAATGTAACTACTAAAATATCTTTTTACATAATTAAAAAAAAAAAAAAAAAAAACAAACAAACAAACAAAACATTAGCACTTATAGATGTCCTACTCTGAAGTTGTCATCCAAAGATAATATATGTTCCCTCAGATTCAATGATTCTTTTTATCCCATAATTTTGTTTTTTGTTTTTAGCAAATGGTAACATACATATAGTTGGCAATATATATATGATGTGATTGCCTTGTATGGATTATAATTTATTTTGTTTACTGAATTCTTATTTTGTTTGGGGATATGTGGAAGAAATTGACCTTTTTTTTTTTTTTTTTGTGGGATAGATATCTTTAAGTTTTTTTTTTTTTTTTTTATTTAAATAATGAAAATTATCATTTTCGTAAAAACGGTCAATTAGTGGGGACTATTTACATATCTGGCTAAATTGGAACTCTACTCTTAAAATATGTCGACATATAAACTTATTTACAAAGATAAACAAAACTTACAACTGCTTAAGTATACATTGACAAAAATGCCCCTTACTCAAAATAGTGGGAAAATAAATATCTAATTAAATCCTAGTTTCTAAGCACGGTTTATGGTACAAAAATTTGAGGGATTTATATTTTAGCAAATCCCCAAATTCCTAGTTTACAATTCATTCAAAATTAGGAAATCCCCAAAATTGAGGGATTACATATAAGAGAAACTACTCAGCCCCTTTTTTCTCTCCATTCTCGACAGGTTTTTTCATTGCTTTCCGTTATTGCCGTCGTTCAACTTCACGGTTCATCTATCATCCCGTCATCGGCGTTGTCTTCCTCGATGTGGCAAAACCGTCGTCTTCGACCATGGGTAAGAATAACCTTCCTCAAAAACCGTCATCTCTATGCGCAACATCCAAACCATCCATGATCTTCCTCTCATGCTAATGGCCTTCAATAGTATGTAAGGTTTGGATCATTTTCATATATTGACTGTGTATTGGTTTTTTACCCATAAATTTTGATATCTAGATTTTGATAGAGGCAATCAATGTTGTTTTTTGGTTAAATTGTTTTGTTTGTTTTTTCTTTTAAGGTTTATGTCATTATATAATTTAATATCAATTGTGCTTTTTGTGTCTTTTTTCTTCAGAAATATAGACTAGGTCCATTAATAAAGCTGCTAAAGGATTTGGTAATTTCGTAATTATGTAGGGTCAATAGATTTAACAAGTAGGAAAAGATTGGGTCGTTTTTATACTGACTGAGAGTATGGCTTTCTAGCTAATAGAAATTTTGATTGTAATTGTTGATTGGTTTTGAGTCAATAGTTTTTATACAACTTCGAATATTACAATATTGAGTCAATAGATTTGGTCATTTTGTATTGGTGATTATATTTGTATCAACAGTTTTGACTAATGTAAAGATTGGATCTTTTTTTCATATTGACTGAGCCTCTATGATTTTCCAAACAATTTTTTTTTTTTTTTTTTTCATTTGCTTCAAAAATTAGTCATTTGGCATTGGTGATTATATTTTAAAGAATCAAGTCATTTTCATAACGACCGAGGCTCTATGATTTTTTAACTGAGTTTTTAATTTTTATATTTGATTAGAGTCAATCAATAGTGTAAATATAAATGACTGATTGTTTCTTGTAAATATACAGAAAAGTAATCTGGCAAAAATACGTACAAAACATACAAGGGAACAAAAACCTGCTCCAGTTTGATGAATATGTAAGAACATAACGATTATAGTATGTGACATAGTATGTCCTTATTGTACTGACGTAATTATTAAGCTACTTGTAATACTTTTTTTTTTTTTTTACAATCAATTATAATGCATATATATGGATTGCTAAGCCTAAGGGTGCGTGGACAACAAATGAAAATAAATCTCCCAGACTCATCGTTATCATCTCTCATCATCTAAGCCTGTAGTTTCCACCACGTGCAAGAAAGCAATGGTCCAAAGATCGTCGGAAAATCCGGCCCATGACATGTTGGAGTTTTTCAGTCAGTCACCATGAAGATCACCAAAATTTCCAACCTCTACAACGAACAAAGCTCTAACCATGAATCATTCTCCTCGTCTCGCTTTTTCTTTCAATTAGTTTTTTTGGGTTCGTATGGTTTTGACTGTGGCTGTACTTTTTTTTTTTTTTTTTTTTGAGTCCTTTTGGTTTTGGTCCATGAGGATTCTTTGTCCATATTATATTGACCATGTTATTTTATTTAAGACATCACACACTAGCAAGTACGTTTATGTTTAACATATACTAGAATGGTCATTATTTTATAGACATGTTCATTTCAATATGATATGAAGTATGAGGTATGTAAACTATAATGATATGGTTATTATAGTAGTATCATTAAACTATTTTTATAGACTTTTTGTCAATATGGTATGATGAAATAAGTAGAAACCGAACTTCCAAAGAAGTTCCATAAATCATGCATCCATAAAATAAGGGATTGATGGCCTGTTTAGGTGGTGAGTTTAAACTCACCACCATCAACTCAATTTTTGTCTTTTTCCCCAAAAGTTTTTTGTCTTTTCTAAAAAAGTCAATCAAAATTACTATTTAAACTTACAAATCTTAACTCAAACTCAAACACCAAACGGGTCCTGAATTTTTTGCCGAAAAAAATTTTGAAAAAGGAAATGAATGAAACAAGGGATTGTGAAACATGCATTCAATTTAGTATCAAATATATATATATATATATATATATATATATATTAAATTTGATCTGCAAACGCAGATTGTGGAAGGGCAGATGTGAAAAGTAAAATCATTGAAATTCAAAATCCATTCAAATTTACAAATAAGTTGCATTGTAGACATATTTTGAAAGGAGACTAAAAAATGACTATTTAATGTAAACACTACTTCCGAATTATCCTTAAAAAAAAAAACTTCGACCTTTTTTGTTTATTATTTTTAAATAAACGCCCAAAATGGCAGTTTTTCTAATTTATCTTTGGATTAATTTCACTTTTAGCACCAGTAAAAATTTTATTATTAAAAATAGTATTAATTTTTTTCCCTTCATTACTAGCACTTAAAGTGGGGCCCAGCAGCATTTAATGTATATCAAATTACCGGTTTACCCTCATCTCCTTCAGCTCAAATATCTCTCTCCCTCGCATGGCCCAAAAAAATTTTATGCACAGACCAACATCTACAGTGTTTTAGAGAGAGAAAACTGAAATCTAGAGAGAGAAAGAGTTACCACTCACCGGAATCTTTTTTTTTTTTTTCACTTTTTCGTCTAGCCCCCCACCCATTTTGAAACCCAAATCTTCATATAATAGAGAGAAACTTCCATTTAGAGAGAGAAACTTCCATTTAGAGAGAGAAACTTTCATCGAAAGTTTTTTTTTTTTTTAATCTAACATTTTTAGCCATTTTTGAGTAAAGCTCATTCATGTTATGACCATCGAAAGTTTTTTTTTTTTTTTTTTAATGACCATCGAAACTTCCATTTAGAGAGAGAAACTTCTATCGAAAGTTTTTTTTTTATTTTTTAAATCTAACATTTTTAGCCATTTTTGAGTAAATGTCATTCTTATTATGACCATCCGGTCATAATAATTATGACCTATGTTAAAAAAAAAATTAAAAAAATCTAATATTTTTTGCCATTTTTTAGTATAGGTCATAACAGTAATGACCGGATGGTCATAATGGTTATGACCGAGTAGTCATAACAGTGTGGTCATAATGGTTATGACCGGGTAGTCATAACAGGGCGGTCATAATGGTTATGACCGGGCAGTCATAACCATTATGACCGGGCGGTTATAACCATTATGACCATACTGTTATGACTACCCGGTCATAACCATTATGACCACCCGATCATAATCATTATGACCACACTGTTATGACTACCCGGTCATAACTGTTATGACCTATACTAAAAAATGCAAAAAATATTATATTTTTTTAAATTTTTTTTTAACATAGGTCATAACTATTATGACCGGATGATCATAATAAGAATGACCTTTACTCAAAATTGCTAAAAATGTTAGATTTAAAAAAAAAAAAAAAAAACTTTCGATAGAAGTTTCTCTCTCTAAATGGAAGTTTCGATGGTCATAAAAAAAAAAAAAAAAAAAAAAACTTTCGATGGTCATAACAGGAATGAGCTTTACTCAAAAATGGCTAAAATATTAGATTAAAAAAAAAAACTTTCGATGGAAGTTTCTCTCTCTAAATGGAAGTTTCTCTCTATTATATGAAGATTTGGGTTTCAAAATGGGTGGAGGGCTAGGCGAAAAAGTGAAAAAAAAAAAAAAAAAAAAAAAAAAAAAAAAAAAAAAAAAAAAAAGATTCCGATGAGTGGTAACTCTTTCTCTCTCTAGATTTCAGTTTTCTCTCTCTAAAACACTGTAGATGTTGGTCTGTGCATAAAAATTTTTTGGGCCATGCGAGGGAGAGAGATATTTGAGCTGAAGGAGATGAAGGTAAACCGGTAATTTGATATACATTAAATGCTGCTGGACCCCACTTTAAGTGCTAGTATTGAAGGGAAAAAAAAGTAATACTATTTTTAATAATAAAAGTTTTAGAGGTGCTAAAAGTGAAATTAACCCTTTATCTTTTGTATGGCTGTTTGAAGTGCGTGACGAATATGTACACTCTACCATTTAATGTATTGTATGGTCTAAAGAAACCGGAAAAAATTTAGATATATATATATATATATTTTTTTTTTCAATCTACAATTAGATTTTGTATTCTGAAATATGTTTTATATACTTTTGCATGTGATTTTTGCATGACGGTTTCTTGCTTATGTTATAAAATTATTTTTTCCGCTTTCTGTTGAGAGTTGAGACAGATGCAAAAGGAAAAAGATCTGGAATGGTGTGGTGTATTGCTAGTTGATGTGCAGACAAAGTATCAGTGAACATGTGTGTAGACAACAAGCAGATTGATACTGAGTAGATGTTGCACAGATGGAGTAATGTGTCGACAGTGGGAACTTAACACAGAAAAAAGACGGTAACGATGTTAGTTAGAGTTAGTTTTAATTCTTAGTTAGTTGCATATATATCTTGTAACTGTTGTTAGTATAAATAGGCTTAGTTTTCTATTTTGAGGGGGAGAGTAGAGAGAATAAGAGTTACAAGAGAGAGCTAGAAAGAGAATAGGGGAAACACTTAGAGAGAGAAACTGTAGAATTGGATTTTTTAGGCGTGTTGATTCTTGATCTTTAGAGAGTGTAATTCTCGGTTGAAGCTCAATAAAATCTCTATTTTCGTTCATTCACATTTGGTGCTAGTTTTTTGATTTTGTGGGATTTTCACAATACTTTTGATTAGAGGTCATATGGTTGTTTGGTTATATTCCTTATACCTATTTTTTATAAGAAAATTTTATGGTTTTTTATTTCCCTCTGATTCTTAAAAGATGGTACTTATGTTCCTATATAGGTTCTTCGTAAGAAGCTATTGGATAGAAAACATATCGTGTTGTGATTCTTCTCATATAAAAAAAATGTTGGCACCGTCATTTGAAAGACACAAGATTGATAGATTCAGATATAGAGAGGATATAAGCATATTCTTTCTCCAAACTCTTTCTTAGATAGATTGTCATCGTTTGATAAAAATTTGAAGTTAGAGTTAGAGTTTTGAAAGCGCGGTCGATATATGACCTAAACCATTTTGCTTAGTCAGAAATAAGTAAATAATTTATTTGAATTGTTTTGTGATAACAATGATAAGAGTAAAAAAAAATATCCACTTCGTTTTGAGGGAATAGTTTATTAATTCGGTAAATTGCATTATTTTTTTCCTCTTATCTAGTAATTCCACAGAAATAATGTGACGTAATAGTTTTTATTTATTTTTTTATTTTCAAGGGAATTTTCTTTTTCTTATAGAGGGTAGTTTTTCTTACTAGAAAAAAAAAAAAAAGACGAAAAAAAAAGAAGAAATTAATAGCTTTTAAATTTCTTCAGTTTCTTAAAAGAAAATAAAAATTTTTTCTCAAAAAAAAAAAAAGAAAAGAAAATTTATTTCATCAGTGTCATTATTTCTTTTAACAGTTAAAGTTTATATTAATTTTAAAAAGTTTTTATTGTTATTGTAAAGGTAAATTTATCATTCAAAACTATTCAGTTAAAGCATTTTCCATCCAAAGTAACGAAATGAGAAAATTTGTTAAGTTTCCAACACTGAGATGAAATGGATAATACGCTTTGAAATTCGATATGTAAAATGTTGCAAGGACTACAATTCAAAAGGAATTTTTGTTGCAGTGGTAATGCCCAAACTACAGCAATTCTGCTCTCTTTTTTTTTTTCGATTGGTAAAAAGAATTAAAATAAAAAATAAAAAATAAAAAATTTAAGACCCTATATGAACCAATATAAAC
Organism: Ficus carica; assembly: GCA_009761775.1. Lineage (NCBI taxonomy): Eukaryota > Viridiplantae > Streptophyta > Magnoliopsida > Rosales > Moraceae > Ficus > Ficus carica. Next base: position 25,237 of record VYVB01000459.1, on the reverse strand, counting down.
AGCAGATTCAGAGTAGAAACACGATGAGTCAATAAAACCTTGTCAAACAAAGTCAAATACTTCCTTGAGTTTATGACTGATGAGATCTTGGTCTGCTAACGAAAAGGAGAACCCCCATGACCGAATCATCAAAGAACATATTCTGTATAAATAATTGAAAACGAAGATTTATTTTCTACGAAGTCTTGATTTTCAGACATTGAAGGTCATGTCATTTTTACAGTTGAATTGCATCATATAAAAATATATACCAGGATTTTGACACATAAATATGCCAAGGAAGACGGTGTCGATGTCATCTTCTAACATTCATAAGCCTTATTCTCCAGCTATGTGCAGCGTATACCATAACCAGCCAGCCCGACCACACTTTCGAATTGTGATGTGTTTCTTCTGCAGACACAGTTCCTCACGAAATGAATTTTAATCTCGACTCATCCGATCAAATTCTTTCCTGCACCGGCATGTTTCGGTTCTGTTTTACTCCTGATGGACGGAAAAAAAAAGTTTTACAGCAAATCAATATATATATTTTAACTCACAGATACCCATGAGATTCGGAAAGAGGTGTTGAAGTTTCAAGACATACCTCATAAGGAGTCACGTTTGAGGAACTGGGATTGACTTCCACAGGTGCCTCGGAAATTCTTGCCTCGGATTTCTCATTTGAATAACTAGAAAACAAACATGGGATTATTGTTAGAGATAGTGCAAGAATAGAAGCTAGCCAAAAAAAAAAAAACGATGCCAAAGCAAGAGCCTTGCGATGCATATTCGTTAAAGACGGTTCTTGACTTTATATTTAGGCTTTGTTTCTCATTCAATATTATGAGGGATTAAATTTGGGGCTTTTGAAGGATTTTAAATCCCTCACCCAATCCATTTCAACGTCTTTTCTCTTCTACCAAACAACAATGGTCCCAAAATCCATCTAATAATCCCCTCACCCTCCTACCAAACAAGATCTTGGGGGTCGAAAAAAATCAACAGAACTTTTTCCTATTAAATTAGAGTAGACAGAAATAGTAAGGATAGTAGATAAATACGCTTCATTGGATGAATGCCATTAACTCTTAAATTTTTGTGTAACTCAAACAAGGGAAAAACCGAAAGGATGAGCAAGAAAATCTGAGTGTAACTATACTGTATTTAGCAGTATCAGAGTTCGATTGAAAAACAGGGAATGACTACGGCTAGTGTAGTAATGTAATTCCCGTTTCTCCGAGACAAAAGATAATTCCAAAAAACAAAATTACTCACTCTTCAACAGAATTTTGTGATTGAAACTGTGGTTAATAGATACTTACGTTGAGAGTATAGTCACCCAAATAAGCTCTACGCAGTCCACCCATAGAAGCCTTTGTTCTACTGGGATTACGCCATAGGTAATTAGATGAGCAAATGGCCAAAGTTTCCACCCCGCCTGTACAAAAAAAAATAAAATAAGGAAAAACAAAATAAGAAACAATATCATAGAAGAATGTATTGATGCCGATAAACGTGAAGAATTCTTTAGACGTGTAGCACTGACTCCAACAGGCTGAAGTATATATGAGACAGAAGAAAGAATGACAAGATACGGTGAAAAGAGAACAAAAATTATCTTACAGTAAGCATGGGCCAGAAAGTCGCCTTCAATTCACTAAAAATACTGGCCGGGGACTCAAGCCGCAAAAATCCCAAAACCGTGAAATAAATGCTGTTCCAAACCGCTGCCCATGCGGTTTGGTCGAAGACGACTTTTGCAGGAACCACCCACCAGTCTTGGAAAGGAAAAAGGGCCTGAAATCATAGAAAGTAGTTTAAGCTCGAGGCAAATGGAAAAAGAAATGAAATAGTTTGAGAATATTATGAAGAACAAAACGTATGAAGAATAAGAAAAAGACCAAAATAATTTAAACTACAATGATTACCTCGCAAAACTGGTAATAATAGTGAGAAAGGGAACCGTGCAAAGTAAAACCAACAAGACCGGATCGGAACATTCGTGCGCGGTCAAACTCAAAGAGAGGTTTTCCTTCGTAACACTGCAGAATGATGAGATATAACACTTCAGAATTCTTTAGAAGACATTATTTACCAAAACCAAGATAAAAAGTTTTCAACTCAGCACATGATAAGCACCTGCGCTATCCAATCCCCTACGGAATATACGACCCCACTAATCACCATTTTCGCAAAAACTGGGTTTGATTTAAGAGCTTCCTCATAGGCGCTCCAGTTGTGTTGCGGTGCGTATCTTAGAATTTCAAAAAGGGTCCATCCCTGCAATAAGAATCCAGCTTATCAAAACACAATCCATCTCAAGCAACAAATACTTTTATCCCTATACAGACCACAATTTATGGCTTCACAAGCGATAAAGAATTTTCGAATAGCGGCCTTAAAATACAAGTTTACAGTTCCCCCTATACCATTTTTCGGCCTCGCCGCCGTCATCCTCCTAAATCACGATAGCTTCAAATGTCGGGTTTTCGTAGTTTCACAAAACCAAGACACCTATTTCATCTCCCTTATCTAGCTAAGAAAACGCCACCGCCAACAAGGTCTCCACACCCGGCTTTCAATGCAATAAATTCATTTCTTTCATATTTAAAAACACGCTAATGTTAATGTTATGCACATTTAGCTCCTCTACTACCCACTTTTTCCTGAAAATTCATCTCCTCTACCCCTTTAATACACACACACAAACACACACACACACACACACACACACACACACACACACACACACATATATATATATATATATATATCTGTAAACTGATCTAAATCCAAACAAACCCAGATCGCTCACTAATTTAAATTTTCTGATCAAATTCTATCACAAAAACACCACAAAAATCGCAGATTCAAACGATGATAAAAATTCGAAACAAGAAAACAGCAGACGACACAGAAATCAACTCACATGCCAGTAATCCTGATCAATGGTGAGCAATCTGGTGATGGCGTAAGTACCGGCGGCGAGCACAATCGTCGCGTTGATCGTCCGATCGATCCACCTTTCCATATCCACGCTCTCTCTCTCATCGCCGAAACCAGAACCGGACCCGAACCCTAGCTCCGCACCGCCTTCGAACGAGAATCCAAACCCGCCGACCTGACTCGCCAACTCGCCATCCAACCCGCCGCCGCCCTCGACTCGGCTCACCACCACGCCTTCCTGCTGGTCGGTGCTGTCAGAGCTCTGGACGGGGATCACGTCGAGCTCTTCGTCCACCACGGAGTTCAAGGACCAACCTTTTTTCTGCTTGTTTCTCGAGAAAATCGAGTAGTGCGATAGCCTCGAGAAATTGGAGGAGGGGATGGACTTCGGGTAGGCGTTTGAGGGCTTCGGCTTCGGTTTGGTCAGGGAGAGGAAGCTCTGGGGAGCTACGGTGTGGAAGGACGCCATGGCTGCCCTGAGTTACCCCTTCCGAGTTAAGGGAAAAAAACAGTTTTTTTCCAAAACAAAACTGAGTTAAGAGCTAACTAAATACTCTGTTTCTTCGAGTTTGGAACACTTCGATGAGGGCAATTTTTATGTCTGAAATGGAGGAGAAATCTGGTACACCGCTTTCCATTATTTTTCAATTGTAAACCAGTTAAATTTTGAGGATTTTCCACATAAGCACCTATTGATTTTAATAGAACTGGAATTTGGTAGATTCTTGAGTCGTTAACGGATAGGGTTAACTGCTATCGTGAGATGTCACGTAGAGGATAGCTTGCTTTAATGATTCACGAAGAATGTAGACCATTTAATGTGGTCCACATGTGGCATGTGGTTGTTAATCCGGCATGTGGTTGTTAATCCGGGAAAAAAATAAATAAATAAATAAATTAGTTATGAATATTAAGAAACGTGAATATTAGGGCCTGTTTGTTTGGTGTATGAGTTTGAGTTGAAATTGATAAGTTTAAATAGTGATTGATGTGTACTTTTTCAGAAAAGACAAAAAACTTTTGGGGAAAAAGACAAAAATTGAGTTAAAATCCATGGGTTTGGACCACAGGTCCAAACGCACCCTAAAGAAAACAAAAACGTAAAGAACAATTACTGAAGTTGACTTTAACATACGACGTCGTTCTTCATTTCTTCTTCTTCAAAATATTTTTGGTACTGAATTATAAGACGTAATTTCATTTTAGTTTTCCAACTTTAAAACGACTCGGCACTAGTTCTTAAACTTTTAATTTGTCTAATTACAGTCATCTCAAAAAACTGTTAAAATTTATATTATAATTACCACATAAAAATTAAGTGTGTTTTAATCAAGATTACTAGTGTTTTATACTCACAAAAAAAAAAAAAAAAAAAACAGAAGATTACAAGTGTTTTAAGAATTTATAACTTGTAAAATTGAAATTTAATATGTAAAAAAGACAAAACTAATCTTAATTAAATTCCAAACGTACTGGTTTTTAAATAAATTAATAATTTTAAAAGTTATTTTAAAACGTTTTAAAATTAAAAAAATTAATGAGATTTAGGTCTTGTTTGGTATACAAATTTAACTCAAGTTAAACTGTATTTTTTTTTATCTTTTTTTAAAAAAAATTTTGTTTTTTCTGAAAAAGTTTTATGTCTTTTCTAAAAAGTCAACACAAATTACTATTAAAACTTAAAAATCTTAACTCAAACTCATTTCAAATACCCCTTATAATTCTGGAAAGAAAAAAATAAAAATAATATATATTTTTTTTCATAATCTAGTATTTTTTCCATTTATAATATCCTTAAATTTTCATCAATTTTAATGCCCTTTTTTTTTTTTTTTTTTTTTTTTTTTGTCTTCTAAAACAATTTCTTGTTAAGTGCTAATATGGACGTTGTGGACACACTGAATGATGACAAAACCGAGTGGGTCCCTTTGGGATATACCTCAACTGTAGCCCACTAACTACCGGCAAGTTGTGCTCTGGTGGGCCCAGAATTAGGCCACGTAATCTGTGGAGTGAAAGATACCCATCGGAAATATCTCATCCGGAAAAATTTTTCAGATAATCTTGTACACCAAAAATATTAGGAATTCTCAAAGCCATACGATTTTTTATGGCCATGATATACCCTAGTAGATTCAACTTTTTGTCTCTTTTTGACAACCGATATTCAAGGTCTAAAGACTTGCGTACCGTTTTGTGGTGGTAGTAAAATCTCCACAGGCCTCCTTGTTCTTCTCCTTCTTCACAAAATTTAAGGATAACGTGTTTTAAAAATTCAGAGAATAATTAAAAAGGACTTAAAAATTTATAATGTATAGATAAAAATCTTCCTTTTTTTCAAATTTTGTTTTCGGGATTGGGGTTTAGGGTTGAACTTTACCACTTAATGATAGAGTTAGATTTTAAATTATTACTCAATTTTGTTTGTAATTAACTTTTTTTGTATTAAAGAGGTAAAGGGATTAGATATCCATTTTTATAATAAAATCAAGTCTGAAACAAATTGATAGAGTATGCTTATAAACTTTTTTTTACGATTCAAAAGATTGTAAAGTTTAGTACAATATTCCCTTAAAAAAAAAAAAAAAAAAGTTTAGTTCAATGTTTTTGTTTTTGTTTTTTTGTTTTATTAGAAAGTTTAGTACAAGATTGGATAGTATAGTACAAGATTCATAGTTTTCTTTCGTTGCAAAGTACAACATTGATAAGTTTGTCTGAGAGTCATGATTGATACATCATCAATTATGGGCAATTTGGCATCGTTGTGATGTGATGAAGCTTTGTTACCATTGTCTTGTGAATCACAGTTACCATGCTCAGAAATAGGTAAACGTTTAGTATTTGTTTTTTAAGATATTTGTGAATACCAAAAACAAAATTTTAGTGTTTTTAAATTATATATAAAATCACTGTGAGACGCATAACGAATTTTATCTAAAATATAGACTATATATATAATGGACATGTCTTCTTATCTAATATAAATATTTTAATACATATATTGTTGATGTCAGAAATGGTTCCGGCAGCAACACCCAATGCGATCGGGTATTCCGACCAACACTCGCCAGTCGCTCCGCCGTCGATAACCTGCAAAAAGGAAGCACCTCAGAATGATGGGGACACCGGTGTGGTGTCTGCCGTGGGCACTCCGATGCTTAAGTCAACAAGGATACTGATGCAAGGGGCGAGGCAGAGTTTTGGCAAGGCAAAAATGACCATACCTGGAATTGAGGGTTCTTCCTCTATTTATAGGTGTTCTTAGTGGGCCTGGGTGCTCGGGCCGACCCGACCGTATTGACCGCCTAGGGTACCCGGGGGATACGTAGGCCTGCAGGGGATACGTAGGCCTACAGGGGCTACTGGCCCAATAGGTTGGCGCCACGTGGGGCCTGACTTGACGTGGGGGACAGAAGGGTGGTTGTCTCTGGCGGGCAGATCCTGCCAGGGTAGGTGGCGGTAGCTGGTGATGTGATATGCTGCAGAAATAGGGGGATGGTCTCTGTAGCTGATAGGTACAGGAGCAAGGCTGGTGTCAGCTGCGAAGGAAGAGGGTTGGTCCAAGAGACCCATGCCGGGACTGGTTTTTCTACCCGGATCCAGGTGCTCAGAGCACTACACCGTCCGAGCATATGGCATGTTCCGGCGAGAGCAGGGGAGGTGGTCGGCCAAAGTTCCTGTTCTCGGAGAATGTCCGGCTCTAAACACTGCCGAGTACTGCCGGAGACAGTATTTTTTGGTCGGAGAATATGTCGATATCAACATATATTTCTCAGATTTGATAAAATATTTCAATGCACATATATTTTTTTAGAAAATAGAAAGAATTCAACACCATATAATTTTCAAATCTTCTACATATACGTTATTTTTGACAAAATAGATAATAAATTGGTCATTTACTATTTTTTCTATAGAATTCGTAATAACTTAAAAAAGTTAAAGGAAGAGAATTTTTTATGTAGAAATTTCCTTTGATAAAAAAAAAAGTCCCTAAAGAATAAAGAAAATGGATAAGTTGAAAGTTATACTAAGGATATTCTAATAATTTATAAAATGAGAGCATAAACAATTGTGTAAAAGCAACCCCTAACCTACACCCTTAATTTTTTAAAAATAAAGATCAGCTTTTAAAAGTAATGTCAAATTAATGGACCGTAAATATCTACAAGATTTTTAATTTAAATAAAAAAATTATTGCTAAAAAAGACATTTTAGTACAAGTATTATTAGTCGTCTACCAAATTTTAATATTTCGATAACGGAGTAAATAACGTTTTCAGTATTTTTAAGAATCTTTTTGAAAAAGTAAAATAACTATAGGGAAGACTACCTTACAAAATTAGTTACCATTCGTTGAATCTTTGAGATAAATAGAAAGAATATTGTACAATTAAGAAGGTATAGACAAACAGTAATATCACATTTTATTTTATCTAAAAGTATAGAATTTAATTTCTTTAATTAAAAAAAAATACAATTAACTGGTAAGTGTGTAACGTCGTACAACCATTCTTCCCTCTTAAATTAGTTCGATTACGTCCTTTAAATTTAGAGAAGAAAATAATTAGTCTCAACATTTTCCAAAATTTGATTAAATGGGTTATTTTTTTATTATTAGCATTTTTGGAATTAAACAGAGAAGCAAATCCCTTTGGATTCACTCGAGGAAATAAAATAATAATACTTGTAATAATAAGCAGCGAAAGGAGTGGAAAATTAAGCCTATTGTACATTCAAAATGATTATCTCAAGAAATAACATTAAAATAAACACTTAAAAAGAATATTATTTTCATTATATTTTGAAATAGACACAGAAGCAAAATCCCTTTGGAATCACTCAAATAGAAATAAAATATATTATTAATCATAAAAATAAGAGAAAAGGAATTGGTAAAGTACAAATTGTGACATGTTAAGCCTACTATACAAGTGGTCAAAGAGATTTGTAAAGGTACAAAAAAACTTGGAACACAACCTGCACCAAGAAAATCACGCTGCTACAGAATCTAAAACGAAACAAAAATGTATAAAAAAGAACGAAATTGTGGTCCAAATTAATTAAAAAGAGAGAGAGAGTGAGAGAAAATAATCAGCTCCCATTTGTTGGCAAGTTGAGGCGATCTTCCACGTCCACCAGCTTCACAAATTTGTCACAATCTCCTGTATTTATATCTGCATATTCAAATTGTATATCAAGAAGAAGACTTGTAGTTAGAGTTGACAATTTGGATCGCGACACGAAAACACAACACGAAACCGTACGAAATTAGAAATTTTGGATTTTTCTTAAATGGATTTGCTAGACACAATTAAGTAAAAGGTCAGAATGAGTTGAACCAGCCAACATGCAATTAATCTGTTTAATAAATGGGTCATATATAGGTTAACACAAACGCAACCCATTATTCACCCATTTAAACCATTTTATATGGTTTTGAGTTTTTATAAATATCTTTCTGTAATTTTTTATTTTTTGTTAAAATGAAAATAAGGGGAAAATATTTACACTCTCGAAGATACTTAATCTATTGTCTTTTAGTATTTAATGAGTCTATATGTATGTTTGTATGTTTTTTAAGTTCTAAAAATGATTTTTTTTTTTTTTTTAGGTTGGTAAATGGGTCCATAACAGGTTAAATAACCATTTTAGTAAGCGGATTTGGTAGGTGGACATGACACAATTAAGACTCGTTTGATAAAAGGGTTAAACAAGTCAAGTCCGTATCAATTCTTTTACTAAAGGGTCGTATTTGAGTTTTGTTTTTGGGCACAATTATTAAATGGGTTATGTTCTTAGCAAGGGTTATAGTGTCAACCGGGGGGTCAAACACGACCCATTAACACGAATTGCCAGCCCTACTTGTAGTTTATGTTTGGGACAACCATTTGCCTTCATTATTTAGACTACTTTATTTGAATAGTACATCCCAATAAATGTTTGGTATTTCCATATCTAAAATGGAGTATTTGGATTGCTCATTTTGACATTCTTGTGGAAAATATTTATTTAAATTCAAATAAGAAAATCTTATTTAAATTCAAAGGTTTAAAAAGAGTTTGAATCAAGATAGGATTAGGACTTTTTGACTAGTCTAGATTCTTGATTTAAATTTGAATCACCAATCAATATACACATAAGTGGGAGCACGAATTTTTTGAAGATTCTCCAAGCAAAAAACCGTCCATAAGGTTTATAGAACTTAGCCCGAAATTTGAATGATCATTTGGTTCAAAAAATTATCCAGAAAAATAATTATTAATTATTTTTAAATAGTAGATATTTTTGAAAAAGGATTGGAGTATTATATAAAGGCTAGGGGTTCTTGAAAAAACTAACTATCATAATACACAATAGGTGGGCCTTTTTTTTTGGGAGTGAGAAAAACAAAAACTAGGTTTTTCGGGCTTGAGAAATTCGTCCTTCTTGGGTGTGAGAAATAGAGAGAAATTTTCATTAAATCAAAACTGTGAGGAAGGTTAAGCCAAGATGATATTTTTCATAAAAGGTTAACCGGTTCCTGTTTTGTAGTTTTGAAGAACGAACCCGGATCGAATTCTCAACGAGGTACATTGGAATTGAGAAGGTGGGATCTAGACTTCGGAAGAATTACCGGTCACTTGGATTCATAGAACGTGTGCCCACACACACTCTGAGACGTGGAACTCGAGAATAGTAGAGAAGACACGTTGGTCAAACGCTCTAGCAATTCCGGAATCCAAGAAATAAGGTACGCTTGATCATGAATTTAATTTATTGTTATATATGCATCATGAGATTTATTTCCGGAAACGGCATAAAAATTTTAAAAATTTCCGCTGCGCCGTAACTCTGATATCGAATCCAATTTTTCCAACACGTTTGACGGCCGATAACTTGCTACCAGTGTATTTTTCTTTTGTTTTGTTATAATAAGGAAGTTATTATTTTTGCTCCGTTGGTATTTTTTTTTTATTTACTCTAGTATTTTTGCTTCAGTAATAATGGGAGCGATGTCCTCCACTTGTGTCTCTCATCTATTTGTTATCGGATGTCATGGTGTGAGTGTCCCTGTTATGTAGGGATTGGTCTCGGTTGACTGGACCAGTCCATCAACTGTTTTGGTGTTGTTTAACGAGCAATGATCAAGCTTGAAGTTTATATGTCAAGCGAATCTTCTCCCGTTTGATTCCAGGTAATTGTATTCACCCCTGTGCTATTTTGGTCTTTACTGGTGGATTCAGTCTTTAATTCGGGATCGAATTCCTTAGTATTTAGGGTCATTTTATGTCTTATGTATTTTGTCTATTGTGAAATGAAATTTCCACTTTCAAGAAAGAGAGAGAGAAAGTCACTTCCATTATCTCCTTCTGTTCCCTTGATATCAGGCCATAAAGAAATATTTGTGGATGAGATACAAAATGGTCAATTTGTATCAAATTCTATTAAATTGTCATAAAATTTTTAAAGAAATTTTACGGTAGAACTTCTTATTTTTCGTTATTGGTTAGATATTTTTAATCATTGAATTAAACTATTAACAGTATATTATATGAGTGTACAAGTTAAAAAATTTACGAGGTCAGACCATTAAAAAGTTTATGATAGCTAAAACATCAGCTCAATACTAGTAGCAAAAAATAAGAGACGCTGCAATAAATATATATTTTTAATTTGAAATGATTTGAGAACTGATACTACCAGTAAATTTCCTAAGCCCTATCACACTATATATATGCTTCTTCTTCATATTTTATTTTCTTTTTTTCACGTGTATTATTATTATTTTTTTTAATATTGAGGTGGCAGACTGAAACCATATACTTTACAATGAAGTTTGATGCGGAATTATCGTTAAATTATATCTGTAATTACAGTGCAATATTGTTAATAGACAAAGATTATTGGTTTTTAGTTTTATATCTCTGTCCAAGGCATTATCCACGTTTTCAAAATTTGAAGTTCATTAGTTCCAAAGATATTATCATTCAATTTCAACATTTAACCAAATCAAACTACATGGGTAACCAGCCAACCTCGATCTGAACTTTTTTTTCCCCCTATAAAAGCACATAATTATTATAAAAAATAATGAATTACATCTTACTTGAAAACAAGAATACTATTCCATCTTCATGACTTAATCTTGACCATCCAACCCTACTAAAAAAAATCCTAACCATCCAATTTCTTTTTAAATAGCATTTAAAAAGTCTATTGGACAAATAGAGCCAATCAGGCTAATTAACTGTTTAAAAGTTGTCGTTTACTCCTTCAAAAGGAAAACAAATATATATATATATATATATATATTTTTTTTTTGTTTTTTTAGAGAGAGAGAACTTGAGCCATACAAGTTTACGTGTTATGCAGAGGTTTATATAAACGTTTAATGATTTGTTTGGTGTTTGAGTTAAATTTCAATTATACTGTACTTTTTTTGTTGGATTTTTGTCTTTTTTTTTTTTTTAAGTAAACAAAAATTATAATTAGTTTTTGAAAAATTAATCAACTTTAACTAAAAAATTTTAATTCCAACCAACGAACTAAACGTAGGCTAAATGATCAAGACCATATAGAGGGAGAGCCAATTTCTTTGGGATGTAAATTGAAAGCTTTATTTGATTATGGCCAGTTCTATAGACCAGCACAACAATCTGGGGGGTCCGGCACTGGCAGTGGACGAAAGGTGACCGGGCAAAGCTGTTGTAGGCACCGGATGAGAGAGAAAGATAGTTGAGGACAAAATTGAGGAATTAAAGGGCATATACATAAATTTACACATTAAAGCTGTTGGAAAGGGTAGAAAAAGGCTGAAACTTTTGGATTGAAAAGTAAATCAGTATGTTGAATAATAAACAACGAATACTAAAAGAATAAAAATTGAGAGAGAAGTCATAGCATAACAGCTATAGGTAATAAATTTTTGCAAAGAGGGAGAGATAATTAAATTAGGAGAGGAGCCATAACATAACAACTATAAGTAATAAATTTTGCAAAAAGAGAAAGTATCGAATTTTGTAGTGGATTTTTGCTAAGATTTGAAAACAAAATGTCGTTTAATTCATGAGATTCAAATTAATGTGGTGTTATAAAATGATTAGAGCGTAAATAAATTTTTTTTTAGTGAATATAATTAGGTATTTAGGTAAGTGAACTGAAAGAAAAAATTAATTGTTTATTTGAAGCTTAGGTAAATAATGTTTTAGTCTATATACTAAATTGTGGAATGGTTTAAATAAAAAAAAAAAAAAGATGGTTAATGACTTAAAAGGTAAATTATGTTAGTGGTTATTATAAAACAATTGAAGGAAAAACCAATTTTATCACGCGATTTTGTAGGTTCAAAATTCTAGTAAACTAACTTGTATATTAAGAGATACATAATTTTGTTATTAATATCTTATGATTCAAATGAAGTATTGAATTTAATAGCTGATAGATTTATTGAGTTGTGTTACCAAAATCCCCCAATTAATTTTTAGACCTAAAGTGCCCGCTTTCTGAGACGAACTAAAGTAGAATAAAATAAAAATTTAGACCTGTAGGATTACAAAAATTCATGTGCACATTGATCTCCAAATAACGCTGCCTTGAAAAAAAAATAATAATCTAGTTATATTTTCTTGAAGCATAAACCACATTGAGGTTGTCATTATACAAAATTATACAACACTATCCCTTGTTCAATCCACTTACTTTTTCTTTAATATTTTATAAAATATAATAAACTTGACTTATCGTCTTAGTCCATGAAATCTTGGACTACTAAAATATATACTTTTTAGATATGATATACATATGTGGACTGTATACTATATTCACCCATATTCATTATGTATATATATATATATATATATGAATAAAGATGACACGCATTCAAATTATATAAATGGAATTCATACACTGATTACTATCCAATTAGATTGTAGGAAGTGTTCATTTTCGATAGTACTAGTCAGTCAACATACTTGAAAAAAAAAAAAACAAAAAACAAACCACAAAAATGACATTAGAATAAGACATTAAACAAAAAATAAGGCCCAAAACACACTACGTTAGATATTGACTATCAACACTAAACTCCTTTAATATGGTAGAGGCCAAGCTTGTTGTTGTTCGTATCCTCTCCCTAGCAGCCGTAATAAAATTCTTTATAAAATTCTCAAAACCGGAACCTCAAGTTCCAAGTATTTCCTACCATATTTTGCCTCTGAATCCCTTGCAATACCTCAACCGTTGGATTGCCATTTTTATAAATTGAGTGGCTCAGATGAAATAAGAGACATGACACCTCATTGGTTATGTGGGGGACTATAGCCAACCCCTTACTTTTTTGACCCATGTCGATGTCTGTGATATTTATCTTTCACTTCATCTCTATCTTTGCATCTTTTATTTTAATTTGGGAATGAGTTATGAGTTTTTTTTTCTTTTTCTTATTGTTATTATATAAATACAGGTTACACTATGTAAAATTTGATAAGTTACTTAATGATGTCAAATATCCTAAAATTAAAAGATATCTTACATTAAAATAAATAATAATAAAAACTCCTAATATAATTAAAAAATAATAATAATTTTTTCTAATATTAAATAATAACTTTCGCTAATAGGATTTGACTGATCATTAAAAGGTTTCATAAGACCGTCCGCAAGAAACAACAGTAACGCTACAACTACAATAAGGATATATTGGGTAAGAAAAGAAAATTAACAACTAAGTGATAGATCACCTAAGGGAGGGAAATGATAAAGGAGGGAGATATATTTTCTCTTATGTTATTTGGTATGCAATTCATCAAAATTAATGGGGTGCTTTAGAGGATTAGTTGGAGTCTCTTCACTAATTCATTTCCTTTTCTTTTCTTTCTTACCAAACAATCATAAATGTTAAAATCTGTAATAACCGAATTTTTTTACAGACTCGTGATTCCCTTTTATATAAAGGAATTTATGTCCGTATTATGTGTGTATGTGATGTTTCATGAAAATTATGAATATCAATGTGAAATTCATAATTTTATTATCAGAATATGTTTGAGTTCTTATAGTATCGTAAGACTCAATGATGGTTTATGTTTTTATTCTGACTTAATTATGACCAGAATAACTCATGATCTTTATAAGACGGTACTGCAGTATAATAAGCAGTATTGAAATTATATTGTAGTCGACCGTCATTACGAATGCAGAGTTAAGAATAAGGTATGAGATTGCTTTAGAATAATCAAGAGTAATATTTTGAGCAATGAGGGCTAAGTAGCTTCAAGTCCTAAGAAAAACCTATAAGCGGTCCAGTTAAGTGTAGAAGAATTCTGGACTGCAATTCAATATGACTGTACTGTTTATAGTTAAAATAGTATTGGTACTATCTGGATTATTAAGAAAATGGACTGTGTATTAGGAGGGAATGCCAAATATGTCATTACTTGGAGGCCAAGTAAGTAAAGATAAATATGTGAATTTTGGGATTTTTGAGAATATGGGAAAATGGATAATTATGAAAGGATTTTTGGCCTAAAATGCCTCCACATGGCCGGCCACCTAAGGGGATTCATTAGCAAATATTTTTTTTTTAGGGTTAAATGAGCAATTTTAAGAATAAAAATAATTGTTGGAAATTTTAGAATTTTCACCTATAAATAGGTGTGTGAGATTGTAGTTGCATCTTTTAGTTGAACCTCAAAATTTCGAGTTCTCTTCCAACCTTCCCTCTAGCCCTTAGGAACCGAAAAGAGAGAGAGAGAGAGAGAGAGAGAGAGAAAGCAAGAGAGTGGCCGGTTGGTGTTAGTGGAGTAAGGAGGAAAATTTTTCTCATCCCAAAGTCTAGATCCACCCCTCAAGCTTTAGAGGTATTCTTCTTAACCCTCTAAGAATTTCATTAAGTTTTAATTAAGGATTTATGAGTATTTCAAGCTTGGGTTGTAAGAGCATAAGCTCATAATTTTTATGTTGCCCTATGTTATGGTTTTATATGGTTGGTATGGCCTAGATCTATGCTTAGGTTGATTTGATTTCTAGATCTAAGCATGAGTTTGAATTTTGCTCTAGAATGAGTGTTATAGTTATGGTTGCTCACCAAGTGTTTATGAATATCTTTTCACATGTTTGATTATGGTTATTTGGTGAATGATAGACAATGGTATACCACATGTGTGTTGGTTAAAGAATTAACCTAAAAACACAATTTGGTAAACTTGAAAGTTATCAAATGTTGTGTTTTTCAAGAAGATGAACAAGTGTATGATTGAATGATAAATACGAATCCAACGTGTTGCATGTTGATGTAGGCTCACGACTTTGTCCGTTTGAGGTAGTGTGCACGGATTTTTAAGCAAAAACCAACAAATTACAAAACTGTCAATTTTCGGATTAAACTGGATAGTTTTCTGAAAATAAAATTTTGAGCCCCTTAGAGGCCGAATTTGAAAAAAGTCATAACTACAAAGTTGTATAAAATTGAAACTCCTAGGGGGCAACGCAAACGGTTTTTAAAAATAATACTCCAAAGGCCTATGTTTTTATCAAAATCCGGGACTGGCCTGTACAGACAGTTTACACGGCCAGAATTTTTCAAAAGGAGAAACGAGTAAGTTAAAGGCAGATTCAGGTTTTTGACAAAAAAGAAAAGTATTATTTTTTGATGAGATCTAAAACTTTCATGAAGAAAAATTTTTCAAATTCTAAACCGATTTCAAGATAAAATCAAATTTTCAAAACTGTGCAGGGTATAGGAAATTCATGCACAGGATTTTTAAAACTGTACATGTACAGAAAATTCCTGCACATACACCTAACTACAAGGCTATTTTTAAAAGCAATTTTCAAAGTTTTATGATTTTATAATTCCGATTAAAAAGAAATCACGGTTTAACAAAGAAAACAGTTCTAAAAGGGTTTTAAAATTTTATAAGTAGCTTTTAAATGGCAATTCCAAGTGTTCAATCAAGATTATACTGAAATTATGAAGAAGCCTAAATCACTTAAATATATAGTAACAATTCTATGACGAGTAGTAATCGGATAGTATACTGATTTATTATATTGGGCTTTGTGTTTATGGTTACCTATGATAATCAGATTGAATTCCAACATTGTATGCTATGGTTGGTTGAGTTATGGGGTAGAACGATTCTTACGTTCTATTTGAAAATAGGAATATAACTTGTTGCTTCGCCTTTTCGTACGATAGGACAAGAGCTTAGGATAACTTGTAAGTACAAACCTCACCTACAGTATAAAAAATAGTAAATTATTTTCAAGTATGACATGTTTACATATATGCCATGATATGCAATGTTTATGTATATGTCATGTTTTGACCAATATGCCATGAGCATGTATATGCTATGTTTTACAATAATGCTACACTTTATTATTATGCCATAGTTTACGATAATGCCATGTTTTAAAATAGTGTCATGTTTTATAAACATGCCACAAGTTGGTTAATGCCATTGATCTTTATGTCATGCCATATTCATGTATCACATGCATCATAACTAATAAGATTACAAGTTAAGAATCTTAGTCTTGAAACTAGTCTTTGTTAAAAACTTCATATGGAAGCATGATTTTAAGCATCCTCATCAAGAGTTAAATAACAAGGCTAAAACTAAACCAAGACAAGTAAAGTGTTGTACCAACCTCCCGCAGATCGTGGATGATTATGTATGTTTTAAAATACTAAGACCTTCCACAGATCGTGAAGGCTTACATATATTATTCCCAGAATTATTAGGGACCTTGCAAACTCTAACTTTCTGTGGATTGCGCACATTTGATACATACACAAAAGGCCCATATGTTAAGCAAGATAATAAGTCCATAATGGAACATAAGAGATTCATAATTGACCATAAATAGTTTATTCATAAGTTGCACGATATTTGTTATGTTTTGTGAGATTAAGTTTATACTTGCTGAGCGTAAGCTCATTCGTATATTTTATACTGTAGGTAAAAAGCCTGCAGCTGAATTGGTAGGCCATGTGGACAATGCGGCAAGTGAAGGGCGGTGTGAGATACCACTACACAAATTTTTCCGCAAGCTCTTTTGAACCAAAACTATATATATGATGTTGAAGACTTGAGTTAAATGTAAGGAGTATGTATGTCTTTATATTTTGGGAAACAAGTAATATGTATGCACGGAAAGTTTACCTATATGGACTAATCTATTTATATGGTATTTAAAAAAAAATTATTCTAAAATTTTCAGTAAGCTTAAGTATTTAAGACCTAGATTTAATTTAAGTAAGGATGGTAACGACCCTACGTAGGTCGGGGCGTTACAAAATCATTCCATTAATACATCATTTCCTTCCTTTCACTTTTCTCTCTTATCATGCACACCCTAATGCCATGTATGGTAAGAGGGATGAAAAATATAAAGGAAGAAGAGTAATATCTCTAGATGATGGAAATGAAGGAGGTTTTCTATCATTTTGTTTGGTAGAAGAGAAAAAAAAAAAAAAAACAGGAAAGAAAATGTCTAATCAAATGTATTTTATAATTTTAACCTTATATAAATTAGGAGATCATGATAGATTAAGGTCAAAATATGTATTTTATCCACATTTGCTTTATCAAAAATTTTCCATCTACTTTTTTTTTTTTTTTTTTTAGTACTTTTCTTCCCAATGTTTGTTGGATTAAAGATAGTGGTGCCCCTAGATTTTCTATTTCCCTTCCTTCCTAATTTCCTCGCTTCCAAACAACCAAAATTTCATTTTCTTCTTCAAAATTCCTCCTCTATTTTCCTTCCTCTCCCTTTTCCACTCTACAAAACAAAAGGCTAAGTGAGACAATTTTGTCCCTCGGCAATCGGTAGACAAAAAAAAAAATCCCATGTTTTCGTTGTGTTAGACCGGATGTGTAATCCAATGACCAACTTATTAGGAAGAGTTATTATTTGATATTAGAAAAATTATTAATTTGTATATAATTATTAAAATTTGAATCTATTGGTATATATTTAAATTTAAAAATCTATTTATCTTGGGAGATTTGTTAATATTTAACAACTAAGAAATCTTATTTATTTTAAATGATTTGTTAATATTAAACAATTTAGACGATTTTGTATGTTTAACTTGTATTTATTCACAATATTCCTTACTATTGAATTCTTTTATCCCCTAATCCGTAAATCATCTTCTCCACGTTAAATTTTTCTGTTCTTGTATTATGATTATATTTCTTTCTTTACTACTAAGTAGGACTACTTAAATAACTACATAGAAACTAAATTAACTTGTATGCAAAAAATATTATATTTCCATTAATGGAAAAAAAAAATACTATATTTACTATATATAATTTGGAATTATCAAATTATATTGTTATATTTTTTGGTTGTTAAATTATAATATAATCATCGGTTAAATTATATGAATTACATCCTATAATAAAATGTTCCGATTTATTTTGAAATATTTATAAAGAGATGTAGTTATTATTCTCATTTTCTGCATCTGGTACAATTCTTTTGGCAAAAAAAAAAAAAAAAAAATAATAATAATAATAAATAAATAAATAAAATCACTTACATTTTTTTTTTTTTTTTTGAAGGAAGGAATGAATTTTGCCAAAAAGGCTAAAGATGGGCCCTTACAAGAGTGCCTAAGAAGAGAGGCACGGAGTCAAATCATACAATGTTATTAAACTGAGAAAAAACAAAAGTTGCTCAGCAGTGCGCTACCATATTACTTCTGCGAGGAGCGTAACAACATCGCCACTGCAAGCAGATCACTTGTATGATTATAAATATAGTCTAAATTTACATCCCTATTCTTAAAATAAAAAGCACTTATTTAAATGAATTATCTTTTTCTAAAAAGTTTTTTTCCCCCACTTGTTTTGACAACTTCTGATTTTATTTTTTATTTTTTATTTTTATTTTTTGGTTGAGTTGACAACTTCTGAGTTATCAAAACTGCTTGCTTATGCTCCCTCATACGACGAAACTAGCACAACTACAAAACTACTCATTATTAATCTAAACTATATATGTTTTTTTTTTTTTTTTTTTATATTTTTTAAAAATTAAGCAGTAGTAAAAATATATAAACATGTTTAATGTGTACGATAGAAAACTTTCATGAATAAATGTTGTAGTTAATATTAGAGCGGCAGAGATGTAAAAACAAGTATGACAATTGTTTGTAATGAGACTTCATTTTTATGAGAGACGGGATAAGATGCGAAAAACAGAATTAAGAGAATGATAGAGAGAATTATAAAGCAACTAACAGTAGCATTTCTCATTATGTGTCAAAAGTTTTATCATCATTTATCCATGCCCTTAGCCTTTTAAGGAATATATATAAAAATATATCTATATATATATATATATGTATACACACACATACACACTACTCAATATATATTCCTTAAGAACATGTTCCCCCAAACATTGGTTGGATTGCATCCTTAGATATGTTATGAAAGAAAATTAGGGTCAAAATTTTGAAGATCCCTTTTATATGATGTTATTTCTCAAAACTATTTTGAAATATGCAAGAAGCAAATCCCTTTGGATTCACTCAAAAGGAAATAAAATTAAAATTATATCTATATCGTTCATCAATAATAAAAGTGATAATAGGTTTCTTAGGAGTTTTTTAGAGTTTCATAACGAAGTTTCATCATGGTATTTTTACCTGATTAAAAAAGGGTTTCGTCCAAGATTATTATTATTAATTTTTTTTTGTCAAGGAATTTCGAGTTTTCTTTTTTAATATTTTGCAAGAGATCCTTTTTTTTTTTTTCCTGTGTTTTGTCGATTTGTCATTTTGCACCTTTTTTTTTTTTCCCTCTTAATTTTAGCTTTTAAATTCTTGTATCATTTAGATAATATATTGTTTCACACTCACTAATACAAAAGCAGAGAGAGAGAGGAATGGAAAAGTATAATGAAAAATATAAATGCTATGCATATTATATGGTCAAAGAGAATCTCAAGGAAACAAAATAGTAACAAAAACAAGATTAACGGATATTCATTCATTATATTATGAAAGAGTAGTGCTAGGCACACAAATTATAATCATAACTTTTTGAGTAGTAACTCATGTGTAATCTTTTCATTGGTAGATGCAATTAATTAATGTGACCATACTTTTACTGCTTATCAAAAAAGAACAACAACTCATATATCAGATAGGTTGGTATTCAAATGTTGAGACTAAAATTAGTATCCCTAACATTTTTCACTTTGAAATAGATAGAAAAGCAAAGTAATAAAAAAAGAGAGAGTAACGAAAAAAAAAAAGTAATTTTTTTTAGGAAAAAAATAAAACTATTGATATGACATGCTTACTATATATAGGTACACATATATACTAGTTTGAACGAATGTGCGATGCACATGATTATACATATTTGAGAAAATTTATCTGAATAAGAAAAAACATGTACATACAAAATACACAAAGAAAAAAAAAATCAACAAAGTACCTAAAACTTATAAAAAGGAAGCATGAAAAAAGATTAAAAAGATAAACGGACTAAAATGAAAAAAAAAAATTGGGACAAAAGAAAAAAAGAAAACAAAAAAGAACTAAAATGAAAAAAAAAAAGGATAAATAAAAAACAGAAGGACTAAATTTTTTTTTTTTGGGACAATTATAGTAGCTTTTGTTTCAACTTTCTATGTGTTACGTGCATGTTGGACATATTTGAAAAAAAATTTGTACACAGGGAAAAATTAAAATATAAGTTAAAAAAGTAAACTAAAAGGGTTTTGTTGAATGAGTTGAATTTGAGTTGAGTTGACTTTTTAAAAAGCAGTTATAAACTTTGTTGACTTTTCAAAAAAAAGATAAAAATTGAAATGAAAAGTACAATTTAGTTAGAGTTGAACTTGTTCACCAAACACCCGCTAAAAAAAAAAACAACAGACCTGAAAAGTAAAAAAGAGACATAAAAAAAAATCAAAAAGATAAAAAGATTAAAATGAAATAAAATTGATCAATACAAAAAGGACTAAATTGTAAAAATTAACGCCTCAATGGTTTTTTTTTTTTTTTCCTTTCTATATATAGCTATAGATATAAAAGGGATAGACAAACAAAGAAAATTAATAGCAAAATTGTAAAAGAAAAAATTCAATAAATAATAAAATATTTAAAAAATAACTAAAAAGATAAAAGGACTAAAATGAAAAAAAAAGACCAATATAAGGGACTAAAACAAAAATTGATAAATTTTAGGGCGAGAATGAAAAAAAAAGAAAAGAAATGAAGGTCTAAAAAAAGAAAAACTTATCTAAAAGGGACCAAAATGAAAAAATAAATAAATTTTAGAGTGAAAAAAAAAAAAAAACGAATTGAAGGACCAAAAAAAGAAAAGAAATACTGTTTTCGTCCAAAACAGTTTTGGACAAAAACTGTACAATGGATTGACATTCTTAATAATGTATGTATGGATCTATGGTCAAAGAGATTGATTTAAAGTAGAAAAATTCCAAGGAAAAACAGGCACAAAAGCTTGAAACACAACCTGCACCAGACAAGAAATATCTCTAAAAACGTAACAAACACAAAAGAATGATGATGTGGTCCAAATTTAAAAGAGAGCGAAAATAATCAACTCTCATTTGTCGGCAAAATGAGGTGATCTTCCCCGTCCACGAGCTTTGCGGATTTGATCACATCTCCCGTCTTTATCTGTGGAAGAATATCTCTCCCAACTGTTGTGTATCTGCATTATTGAAATTGGATATCAAGAAGAAAATATAAAGACCAGAAAATTTTTTTATGTAAAAGTACATTTTGAGTTTCTAATATAAGAAAGGTTTTGGGGTTAAAAGATGTACCCGAAAACTGAAAAACTGCCCTTCATCAAATGACAATCCTCCTAAGCCAGCCTGTAAGAGCAAACCATAGGTTTTACTACTATTTTAGAACAAAAGAAAAGTTTGTCACCTTGGTTCTCATACGCATTTATAAAGCTATACTATATATCTATATACAATGATAATACATAATATATGTGTTAATTATTGAACTGTGAATGGATAGATGGCTGGATATTTTCAAAAACACGTACGAGTTTTTTGAGAGAAGAAAGAACATAAAGTAACTCACTCATAACGCCTTTTAAAAGAATACGAGGTAAAATATGGAAATAGAACAAGCTAGTAGAAGGGCAAAGAAATTGTTTTAGGAGAGGCATTAGGGACGTAGCTAAAATAAAATTTTGGATGATAAAAGAACCTGGAAAATGTTAAAAACTAAAATTATCAACTCTTAAGAATTTGGTTTAACAAAAATTGAAATTGCTCTTCACAGGTACACATATATACGTGTCTATGGGTCATATATTCAGCTCAGATGGGACTTACATTTCTTTTATCATATAGATAGAAGAAAAACTGATTGGGTGATGAGTACTCCTCGGAGACTTCGCTATGAGCCATGACAACCGCTCCATAGACGGATAGGGGTAGAACTGGCAATTCACCATCCTTCAATGAAGGGAAGGGAAAGAAAAAGAAAAAGAAATTGTCATATGAATACAAGATTAGCTTTACTACCATGGAATGTCTAGTAAATTAGGATGCTTGATCCGCTAGTTATGGAATAACATATAGATATACCTGCACACTCAATGTTGTTCGGTACAATGGCTCAAACTGCCCGGATGGCATTATTTCTAGGGGAGCGCTGTAACCCTTGTTCTTATCAAGTCCGTTGTCTGAGAGAATGGCTTGATCGGTGCAGTTAAACTTTGTTCCATTGTATACACCATCAATTACCTGAAGAATTACAAATGAAACGAAAACAACTAAACAAAAAGTGTTACTTAAATGACACGAAAAAAGGCTCACGCAATTCTAATTGGAAAGTTATAACAACATAAAATACCATAATAAAGTTTCTAGCAAACGTATATATACAGTATACTCAGTGAGCCCTAAACTCTTTTTTTTTTTTTTTTTTTCCCCTGTTCAATTTTGTACTCGGAAATTATGGACATCTCACAAGCACTTGTAAGGTTTCAATGCAACGGAGTGGTAAAACATAATAAACTAGAACAATGAAAGGCTAGTCCATAAATCATATCTTAACACATGAGGGCAAAGTGAGGTTCAACTACCTTACCAGTTTGCAAAATTCCCTGCTGTTAATGGCGCTGAATATCCGTCTATGACAACCTGCATATGCAAATTGTAACTTGATAGTGGAACTATAACAGTACACCGACAGCTTTGAAGCACATCTTCTGCACCCAGTTAATGTTGCTCTCTGAAATTTATCAAATTTAAATAGCACCTAAATAGGAACTAGAAAATAGAACAAATTTGTCCTGATAAATTGAACAGAAAAAAGATGATCTCTTATCTAAAATTTAAAAAACTTCCAAAATCTTCAACACTTTTAATATATGACCACTTGATGTGAAATTTGCAACACCTGCAATGTGGCTGTCTTTCTTGGTTCACCGCCGGCTTCTGGAGAAAATGATGAACCGTCACCTTTCTCAATGGTAAATTCAACTGTTCCTCTCCCTGTTAGCCTAAAAAACAATAGACAAGAATTATATTGATATTCTATTAACATTATTCATTCTAAATACAAAGATATTGATGCAATGTCATCGAATATTGTATATCAAAAGCTCTTGAGAGCTCACAAGTTAAGCATGAGATCGAACACATATGGATATCTCATGTCTTTGGAAAAACAAAAAGATCGATAATTTGGACGTTTAAATAATTCACTTTATATAAGCTAAAAGTGAAAAATAAAACTCAGAAATTAAAGCATTATAATTAACAAAAGTAGATATGATAATAATTAACATAAACAGGAATTGTCTCATAGTTGAAAAGAGTTTGTTTCTTTGAATTTCATGTATGTATGCTAATTCACTAACCATTTAATTTATTTACACTGACCTGGGGTATTTCAAGTATTGTTCAGGCAACAGAAATGACAACCCCGGAGCCTGAAACAGACAATATGAAGCTGTGATATTGGGTAATTTATTTACACTAACCATTTAATTTATTTACACTGACCTGGGGTATTTTTTTTTATTTATTCTTATAATAAGAAGCGGAACTCTATTAAGGAAGAAAACAACAACAAAAGTAACACATTGAAGGAAAAGAAGTTCTTAGAGAGAGTATGAAAGAAGCTAAAAGAACTAAAACGTCAATACACTCTAGTGACATGAAACACGCTCAAAGTTCACAACAGCTTTTGGAGTTTTAAGTTTCCATGTCAAGTTAAAATCTTGCTATTTAGCACGAGAGTTAAAAGAAACTCTTTTGTTGCCATTGATTCTGTTCAGTTACCTGTAACAGCTCGAGCTCAGCAACAGTATCAAGTGAAGATGCAAGGCCTACAGACACTTTATCCGGGTCCTGATCCTTTATGGATCCGAGAAGAGCTTTTAATCCCCCCTGGGTAATCAAGAGAAATTCCAAATCATATTGGTATTTTACGCAAGTATGATTCTACAAATATTAACCTAATTATGTCCCATGGTGGAGTTCTTACTCGCCATACTCTTAAAGTTTCCAACTCTATGCCATAAGATAGCCAAGTAGATAAACACTGAGGCAGAACTAATAAAGTGACTTGCATTATGATATTGAATTTTCTTCTTCTCCAAGGCTTAGTTTTTTTATAACAAAAGTTGCCTTCTTGCAAATAATGCTCTATGCCAAAGTACCTTCATATACCTTTCCATCAATAAGAGATGCGTACAACGTCGAACCCTTTTCCTTTTGGTCTGAAGGTAAACTTGCCAAAATGAAATCCTTTTCATCTGTTGCAATCTGGATTATGAAGAAAAATATTAAACAAGAGGAAAAGATCAACTAAACCACAGAAATCCTGAAAGGAGATAAGGAAATCAGGCACATTATGTCACTTCACATTCATCCGGAATGCTACTCAGAATTGCAAATCAAAATTACCAAAATAGAAATATAGGTTTCTTTGCAATGTTGAACTAAACCCAAACGCTACACAAAATTTTCTCCAAGGCACCATGCTGCAGAACCGAATAACTTTAAAGCCAAGGCAAATAACAGATTCTGAAGACTTAAAACTATGGGAACATCTGTCTTATCAGAAACATCTTAATATCTCGATAACGATCCAATCACAATATTCAACATGCAAAACTTCGGATTCATGAGTACTTTATAGTGGAATCTTCTCTTCTCTAAACCAACAAATTAATCAGATTAAGGTGTAAAAAATAATAATAAATTAATTAAAAAAAAAAACACCGAAGCGATAAATACTTTTAAAGCTTTCTTCACATTGCCTTCCATGGTTCCATAAGGTTTTCTTTGC